>JAECUM010005687.1:0-78115 GCA_016617855.1 Megalonaias nervosa
GTTCCCGTCAAGGCGCGTTCTTCCTGAGTGTGCTGACAAGGTTGGTCTTGGTTGCACATTTCGGCACAAGTACGGCACAAGGGAAACATCAGTTTTCCATGGCAATGATGTGGTAAAACGGGATGGTACAAGTACGTGGGAGGCAAGACTTTACATTTGATCAATCCTTCGTATTGTCGAATATTGTTCACGTCAATGAGTTCCGTCAGCAACTGTGGGTGCCCTGCGGAAAAGTGACAATATTTGCACACGTACGGATACAGAGAACACACGTCCAAGTATTTGATTTCCTCTCCTTTCTCCTCGTCGGTTTGGTATAGCAAACAAGTGGCATTCATCCGTCCTCCGTACAAACTGTCCCTTGGGCTCAGTGGGTCCACCAGCTTGTAACTTTCCACGATGCGCTTAAACTCGGGATCAATTTTCAATCGCTGATCGTACTCGTGTTCCCACATTTCTACCACTCGGTATCCTTGCTCTTCTAACTTCAAGCGTCGCTGACAAGTGGCCTGGTACAAGTCTTCCATGGTCCGTTGTAAAACCTAATTTTTAGTGTTACGTTGAGGGTAGCAGATAGGACATCCGTGAAATAAGCACCCGTTAAACTCGTACACGATCTTGGGGTTTTCCAAGTCCCAGCCATCTACTGAATACCTTCCGATGGCTTTTTCGCCTCCTCCGTTGCGAGCGTGTTGGATCCATTTGTCTTCCTTCTCACACAAGTAATGTAACCAGCGTAGGGCTTTGACCGAGTATTGACGTTTGACAAAATTGGTTGTTTGAGGACTGATGACAGCTAGGGTGTTTTTGGGCATAAATCGTTGGCGATACACTAAGGAACACGCTTTGGCAATGGTGCAGGCTTCTTTCAAAGGATCGATCCCTCCGTGTTCCATGAACAGTTCTCGAAATTTTCCACAGCAAAGCCGTAAAATGTCTACGTCGGAACGACAATATTTTAACATTTCTTCTTGAAAGTCGAAAGGGTCCGAGGCGTGAGTCTGGTACCAAGCGTAGAAAGCCTCTCGTTGTTCGGTACGCATGTTGTCGGGGTCGTAGTAGTGAGCCGCAGGCAAATGGGGTAGAACGGTGTGTTGATTGGATTCGGTATTGAAAAAGTACGGAAAATAGCCTTTGACCATTTCTGTCATTCCAAACGTTTTAGGCATGCGACTCAAAAGCATGGCCAAGTAACTCATCGAATCTTTAAACTGCACTTGACCCACTTGCATGGAAATGATTTTGGCTCCGTTCAAAGTCACTTTTGGACATTCGGTACTTTGTTCCGTAAAGTATCTCAACAGAAACTGTCCATCGTATCCCGAGAAATTGTGAGCCATCACCGTAGCATAGCGATGACAATCTCCGTAACGTTCGATGTCTTCTTGGCTCCACGTTTCGTCAATAGGGTTTAAGATCCATTGGGCGAAATCGGCTAGTGTGTTCAGTCCCCGAAACATTTTTTCACGTCCTCCAGGAATCTTGCTACAGTGAGGGAAATGAGTCAAGATAGGCTCTTGGATGCACTTCTCACACGCTCGGTGAGCCACACAGAAATTAGGAATGTGAATGGCAGTCTCTTGCATGCATTCGAAATCGAAAAAGATGAAATTCGCTTTCTTCTGGTCATTATCTTCTTCCTGTTGGGATTGGTATTTTTGAATGTAGCATTGGTGTTCCAAGTTCACGACTTGATGACAAATGTGACATCGTTTCTTTCCTGAACAGACGTGAGCCTTGGAATTATTGGTACGTATGCCTTGTCCACAAGTAGGGCACAATCTCAGGAGTTGGCAAGCACTTTTCTGCTGTGAACCTTGCGTTTTCAGATGTTGTTGGTAAGAAGTTGGACTGACAAACGTGCGCTGACAAGTTGGGCAATGCTCTCGTTCTTGTCCTTCGTCCAGACAGGGTTTAGAGGCTAAACATCCCTCACATTTCGATCCCCAATGCTTATGTTGCTCTCGATTGTTATAGCCATAGTCACATTTCTCACAGTAATAACTGTATGACAGGAATCCAGTGATACTGGTAATGGCATCGAAATGTTCATCGTGATGATAGACGTGAATGTATTTTCCGTCTTTGAAATTTTTGCCTCGAAACAACAACGGACCGCACACTTCTTGAGGGTGCACTTTCAAGGTGTAGGGTGGAGCCAAGACGTCTTGCAACTTTTGCGGTTCAGGAATGCCACAGGGTGTGTCTTTGGATATCCCCACTTGCTTTAACAGGAGTTCTGCTTCTCTTCGTTGTTTGGCTCGGTCCGATTGTGGAATAGTTTTCCAGGCTCTTTTCCATTCAGCCTTGTCGTTCTTGTCGGCATACGTTCGTCCCACCACGATGTCACGGGCTAAACACATCTGGTCTTGAGTGTTGTTAATTTGAACGATGCTGTGCTTGATGCTGCGAAGATTGTCTACCAAGATCGCCTTTTTGCGTCTGGTCCCTTGGGGAACAGACACGTGGGTCATGAACAGTGTCGCTTTTCCGTGATGTGAAACTTGTCGTTGGATTGTTGTACATGTTGAATCTTGTCCATGACTTTGGAAGGTGTCAATTCTGCTGGGCTGCTAAACTCGATCCAAACGGGAGACTTCAAATTGTCGTGATGAATGGAAAGTCTCAAGCGATCATCTTCTTTGGCTTGACATTGCCGTTTCAGTGTAGTTAACAAAGAATCCCACACATCAGTGATGAACCCTTCTGCTTTCTCCAACGGTACGTCGGACTTGAAATCTTTAAACTTCACAGCGTACGTGTAGGCCGTAGTTCTAAATTTTCTGGAGGAGCGTTTGTCCGTCTCTCGAATATGGTAGTACTTTTCAGGGTTTACTGATGGTAATGGACTTTGGTTTGGTGTAGACTCTCTGGGCTTAGATTCTGGTTCACTCATCTCATCTTCAAAATCGCTGCCATGAATTTGAGCCAAGAGTTCAGCTACTGTGCGAGGCGATAAATCACGTTTCTGCCTCTTACTTTCTTCTCCTTTCTTTGTGAAATGATGCGATCGTTTCATTTTGATTGCAAAAAGTCAAATGACTACATTTGAAACGTCATGGACCCCTATATATCCATGTCAGACCAGTGCATATATAAAGGGCTGGTGACTTCCCTCTCAGTATTTATTTCACTCTCAAACCGATCAGCAGGATGGAAGAACCCACACAGATCGAACTTCTGATTAGAGCTTTGCGAGGTGTCATACGAAAGTTTTCTTCAAACAAGCCGACGGACTGCTCTCCCTCCTTTCGAGATAAAAGTCAAGATGCTTGCTATATCTGCCAGAACAAAGGGTATTGGGCTACAGAATGTCCAGATCGTCATAAAAGCAAGACAAGTGCCAGAAGAGACAAAAGTCAAGATACCTGTTATCATTGTAAAGAGAAAGGACATTGGTCTTCAGAGTGCCCTAAGAAACAACAGGAGCAGGAGGAGGAAGAAGAAAAAGAGGTGCCCTCGGCAAAGAAAGAACCCCGTCACGTTCAGAAAGAGAAGACAGAAAAGAAAAGAAGACGAGAAAAATGTGAGGAAGAAGAAGAGGAAGAAGAGGAAAAAAGTGTAAAAGTGAAGAAATTGAAAAAACAGAGAGTGAAAGAAAAAGACACAGAAGAAGTCTATGAACTTTTTAAAAGTGTTGTGTTATGTTGTGATATTGAATTGTAAAAATTTGTACCAGAATAGACCAGACAGAAAAAAAACGTGGTGTCTCTTGGTTTTGATTGTTTAGAATAATAAGGACCTACACTCATACACTCACAACACGTACATCATAGGGTTAAACAAGGGATTTTGAGTTTTAATTGATTTTGGCAAAAATGAATAGTCTCTCTTTTCGAAAGAAGTGAGTTGCCCTGAAAAGGACATTTGGGTGTTTGTTTTTTTTCCTTAGAACAAACTCAGGAACGAGAAGCAATCCGCTTTAACTGCCTTAAGCCTTTGTCACGGCCAAGGCCTACTTCTGGACTTGCTCCTGTCAATGATTTAGTAGAAATCACTAGGGGTTGTATCTCTGGTGTAGTAACAGGGTTAGGCTGTTTTACTCGGGAAGGTCTTTTTCTCTTGGGTCGTAATAAAGAAGTCTGATACATTTGTTTCAGACTTCTTAACTCGGCCAAAATGTCCAAGAGTACCGTTACCGTTTGACTTTCACTGTTCTCCTTCTCTCCTAGCCTTTGTTTCTTCTCTACTGCTTCTTCTTCCTGTCGTTTCCTTCTTGCCTCTTCTTCTCGCTGTTGCTGTTCAAGGAGAAATGCTTGTTCTGCCTCTTTCTGCTGCTGTAAAAATTTCTCCAATTCTTCTTTCTGTCTTTGTTTAAAATCGTCGACGTGTGGTAAAGAAGGAGAAAGTGGCGAAGGTACTGGTACCGGAACAAATTCTTGCGAAGAAGAGAAAAAATCTACTAAATCCCAGTTGAAATCAACCTCTTCTGGAAGTAGAGCTGTGTTAACTTTGGTAGCCGCTGCTATGCCATCGCTTTTCGTCTCCACAGCCGGTGCACCCCAATTCATTGTCTTCTTAGTTTCCGACATGTTTCACAAAACAATATCGCATCGATTCACTGCGCACAGACGCTAGCGCACCTATATAGGGGATGTGACGTCACAGGTAGCTCTCTTCGTATTGGACGACAGACCCCGCGAAGTGACCGAATTTTGTAACGCGTGTTGGAATTGGTGAACAATTTCAATCCGTTTCGATCTGGTCTTCCACTATAAATAAACGCAGTTCACTTCATTCCCTTCAGCTGTTCTCGTCACAAAGATGTGTACCAACGTTGAATCGTCTACCCTCCTATCGTCGAAGCTGTTAAACCCGGACTATCCCATGTATGTCAGATCATCATGGGCCATTACCCAGATCACTGATACAGCCCTTTGGAAATGAAGGATCTATGTGGAGAGCCAAGGGTGTTTGAAGAGAGTTCTGATTTATGGACCAGAGTTTAGACGAAGTTTGAGAAAGAGAAGAAGACCTATGCAATGCCCTCTATGCTAACGAAATGGTGTTAACATAACAAACAACGGCCCTTTTCAGGGCCACTTCATATGCCTCGAAAAGATATTAATTCTTTCTTGCCTAAAAGAATTTTTTATTCAGTTTTATAATTTGTGTAGATATTTATTCTCTCTCTCCCCTAAAAAATGTGTTTAGTCGATTTTATAAATTTGTGTAGGATAGATTGATGTTTATCAATCTATCGGAAAAAAAACGAATATATAAAACCCTTACTCTACTAAAACACGAACGCGCCTGATTCGTATTTGTCTATAGCAATGACACAGGTGGCCTGATGTCACAGTACTACCTTGCTACATTGTTGCCAATGACCAGTACCATGACGTCACCCTACCTGTTCCATTCCTCTTGACGCTATACAGGCCCAACGTGTGCTAATACAAAATTCCCATTGAGGCTATAGTGCACCAGGCTGATATTTTGAGGCTATAAATCTTGAGGCTATAGTGCCGGGACCTGTTTTTAACATTACGGCCTACGTGAGGCTATGGTACCCCACTACACTACTTTCGATACAGTCGCCTCTGGTGCTTGCGCGCGTGACCAGAAAGATAGAAGATTGCTTCAGTTCGCCAACGCTTTACTTGCTGGATCAGCAGTAACATATTCATACGTTGTTTCATCACGCTTTATTTTATCCCATAACCGATTAGTTTCTTTTTGTTATTCTTGTTTACTAGCTTGCGGCTTAGCTTTACACACAGCTTTGTACAAACAGTTATATTTGACCGCATTATCCATCCTGACTGAATATTTAAAAACACTTTTATTACGAACTTAAAACACAATTATTAAACTCGTGAACTAGTCTCTATATAATAAGTGCGTCGATTGAACATCTGTTGTACTAATAGTAGACCGATGTACAGACCAGTGTTAGTACTAAAGTCGGGGCAGCAACAGTAGCACGAACAGAGGACCGCGGCAGCTAAAATCTTGAGCCAGCGGCATCCGCAGTGAGGCCAGATTGAAGGATGTGTAATCCATGGGGCAGGCCGCCAGACTGTGTCAGACTCGCTGCTGAGCTGCGTGATAGCTAGCAATCAGGGGTACGGTAGCATACAAGTGACACCTCCCCCACAGTCCTACTTCTCCCGGTAGCTGTGACTCATTTGAAGGCCAATGTAGACAAATTATTATCGAGGTTTCACCCCTTCCCCGTTTCCTATGCGTACGTACATTATCAGGAGACCCGCCCCCATACGCAAGCGTATAAACTTGGGTTAACAACCCTCCCACCCCTCCATGCGTACGTACTACCATGTATGCCTGTCTACTCACTAGGTGGTGACTTTTAAGATTTTGATCTGCATGAGGAAAAAGGACCCTTGTTCATCCGAAGAATACGCGACTCCGAACTCATGCACATTTCGCCAAGCATATCCAAAAAATCTATAAATGTGACGTTGGCTGGAAGAAAACGTGGCGTATTATTCACATCTGTTGTCATTTTTTGATAAAGCACATCGTTTGAAATGTTTAATTTAAACACATTTATTTTACATCAATTTCGAAACAAGTTCTTAAAATATTTATTTAATCACTCTCGCCTGCTTCCTGGGTAAGACCAGCACTAAGCAATGAGGATTAATTATCTTGCTCAAGAACAAATAACCTTGCCAAGGGGGGGGGGGGGGGGCAAGTTGTCTAAAGCGCTCACCGTTCCGGGTTACTGTCATCACACATCTGTCTGCGTGAGTTCAAGTCTCAAGCTCGGTTAACGTGGGTACGTGAGAAAGCCTGCCAGTAGCTTCTATGGGTCGGTGGTACTTCCCAGGGTTTTCCAGGGTTCTTCCTCCACCAGTTATACTGGCCACCATATATAGCCTATCTTGTGCTGAAAAGTGGCGTTAAACCCTACAACAACAACAACAACTTTGCCACGGCGATGATCGAAACCACGACCTCAAATATGATTTTAAGTTTCTATTGTCTCATGCGTAGAACTTGTGTACTTAGGTCACCTCATTGCTCTTATTAACATATTCGTCTTAATGTGCAACATTGGATAAACAAGAGCACGAGGCTCGTGACGCTCATTGCGCAATACTTCCAACACAAAACAATTATAACTTTTTTCTTGATTTTTTTTTTCAATCCTCTTCTAACAGCGGCGTATATAGCTAGATCCTCGTGGTAAGACAAATAATACAACACCTTGACTGGGATTTCCTAGTGTGGATCCAAATCCCAAACATAGATTCTATTAATAACATCGCAGCTGTAATGAATCATATCGATATGCAGCAGAATACTGTTTAAAAAAACGCTGTTTTGAAATAGAACCTATTGTAAATTCCTCAAATAAATGCGTTTTTGTGGACAGGGCATGGCTGCATGTAAATGTACATTGTATAAATTTCATACTTTGGTTATCAATAATTCAGTTTGTTCTTTATTGACTGCAAAACCGGCCCTAGGATGTGCTGGGCCCAAGGCAGCATGCGAGGCCCAAGGCAGCAAGCGATGAGTGCGGGATCCCAAGTAAAACAACTGCATTGCGGAGAAGCGCGGGGCCCAAGGCGGTTGCCTCGTTCGCCTTGCCTTAGGGCCGAGCCTGATTGACTGTTATAGTCTATAGGTCACTCTTTCCGTTTGTCTATCGAATAGCAGATTGTTTTACATGCAACCTTTCGATCTTGGGGAAGAATTCAGTTTCTTTTTCTGAAAACGTTTTCTACTTTCGATTTGCATTCATCGAAGTACTACATGCTTTATGTGCACTTTTCCCCATTGGTCGGTCTATTCTGGCGTGATATTAACGTCCCTAGATGTACAAAAGTTTCATAGTTTGAGTGTGCTTAATAACCAGTTATTACGTACACCTTCCACATAGGACAAACAGGTTAGATCTCTCTCTCTCTCTCTCTCTCTCTCTCTCTCTTCGAAATTAAATTTTTGTTAATAATATTCGAGGTTTGGCTTGACTTAGGTATTTTTGAAGGCACATCAAAATTTTAATGTTTTGTTGTTCCAAGGTAATTGGAGTTAAGTGAAAATTCCTTGGAAAACGGGCTCGTTATAAACAGAACTGAGAGTATCGGTCAATGGATAGAGGGCTGGGGGATCCAGACCTTTAACAATATTGGAAACCACTATGCACAGTCCCATTAGGCTGATAGCCAAATGGAGGTGGGTGGGTGCGGGGTCCTGGGTTTCCGACCACCCCTACCCTCGGCTGTAAAAACAAAACCGTACACACACAAACACGTACAGTCAATTGAAATTTGACCATCGTTTTATTTTTGCGCACATATATTGGGTATTATGCACACTTTGAGTAAATAAACATAGACGTTTGATTTGGTGTCCTTTCGAAGAAAGCCAGTGCCCTTTGAAATTTTTACCACCCCCACCCTCCAAACTTGACCTGATCCGGCCTTGAGACTGATCTGTTGATGAGAATAGAACACGTACGCCTTCTGGTTCTTTGCAACAACATACTTAAGTACTCTATGAATATTGCTTCATGTAGCATAACCAGAGAGGTGTGTTTTACTGGTACGTCCGCGTGTATCTTGTTCGACAGAGTTGCGTGGTTCTGGAACACAGCCGGGTAATCTGGTTCGTCGGTTAAAACATTGGCCCCAGGCAAGCAGTAGGCTAACGGTCTTAGCAAACGGGGGGCCTGATTTGGATCTATTTGCCCCTCGCCCCCGTCCCGGATTTACGCGCGGGACTCCCTGTGAGCACGGCATTTGGAAATATACAATTAAACAAGTTTTTTTTTGTGATATTAAACTTAAAATTCTCTTCCATCGTTTTAAAATTACTTTTTTCTATTGGTATGTGAGCGCGAGTCTGTTTGGGCCAAATCGGTCCAATCGGCCCAAGTCCTGCTTTGCAGGCAAGGACTACCAAATGGCAGAATCCTACGATTGAAACAAAATACATGTAGTAGGCATGATTCGATACTATAAAAATGTGCCGATTCACTATGGGATTTTATTTTTCGGGCGGGGAGGGGGGGGGGAACGCTGAAGTGTTCGTCAGTATTTAGACGACTTGATTTGTTTCAGAATTTTAAAATAAATGAAAAAGGAATGTTTTCTGCATAATTCGAGTGTGCAAAACTATAAGAAAGATAGACTCATCTTCATGATATCTTTTCAAATAAATGCAAAGGAAGCATTCAAACACATGCACCGTCCACCATTTTTAATACTGGCCTTTGGTCACTTTTTGCAAAATCATGATCTCGTTATTTCAAGCAGAAATTGGCATATTTCCTACATATGGTTATACGGAAATGTGTGAACATTTAGCTATACGCATAGACGTTTTCTATGTTCCGGGTACTTCTGAAGCCTTTCTTTGCCATTATATCAAGTGCACCCTCCCTCCATTTGTGTTTTAGATACTATATTCTTGAGCCATACACATAATGAAATTATATGTTGCTCCTCAACTGAATGTTTTATGCATAACGTGTGTGTGCAGAATTAAAAAAATGAACTGATGTGTATTGTTATCTTTTCAAATAAATTCAAAGGTAGCATTCAAACACGTGCACTGTCAACCATTTTTAATATTGGTGTTTTGTCACTTTATGCAAATTCGTGACTTTACCATATTTCATGATGAAATTTGTATACCTCTTGTATATGGATATATAGAAATGTTTTGTGAACATTCAGCTTCAAGAATAAATTCATGTTTTCTTTGTTTCATGTATTATAAAGCTTTTTTCATGCCATTTTATCCAAGCCATCATTGACTCCACCTCCCAACATTTTTTGCTTGAAATACCATAATGATGAGTCATACACATTGAAATTCTATGTCACTCTTCAAAAGAATAGTGTATATTCATTACAGTTCTTACGATTGTATTGTCTTTAACTAAGTAACAAAAAAGTGCAAAAACCAATAAGTTGTGAAAATTCAATAAATAATTTATTTCCCTAGTATACAAAGTGAACATTTAAAAAGAATTTACAATATTGTGAATTAAATCCCAAATAGTCCTAAAAGTTCTATCACAAGTCCAGATGTATGAAGTTCCAATTGAATTCCAGTGGTGTTGCAAATAAATTCCAATATTGAATGTACTGATGTGACTGTGGTCTAAAATGTGCTGATGTGTTTGTGTCCTGGAATATGGAGATGTGTTAAGTATTTTAATGTATCACAACAATATAAGAAGTATTAATGAGCACTTTGTAATCCAGTAAATAATGTATATAAATCCACCCAAACTAAGAACTGAACACGTTAACAAGACTTATTCCAGTTTAGAAGTAAAGGTATGAATCAGTACTTTTTCAGGTAAAAACACTGATCTAAAAAAAATCAAAAACAAAATAATATAGTGAGGATGTAGGTCATTTCCTTTCTAACATTCAAAATTGTCAACAAGATACGGAATTTCCATATGAAAAATTAATGTCATAGACTTACACCAATCAGTACATTCTCAGTATTTTCCATCAAGCTGCAGAAAAGAATTAATTCTTCTATGTGTAGTTGACAGAAATGGCCAGGTGATGTTTCGAATGGCAACCATATAATTGGACCATGGCTTGGCCATTTCCTTTACATTGAGACTTGAGGGAAAAGGCAGAGGATGCTCTGATTGACAACTATATCAGCCCTGTCAGCATTCCAAAATTTGAGGTCAATCATACAGAATAGCCAGGCTGCTCTGAATTCGTTATCAAGTGATCATGGTCGATGAAGGAGATAGTCCAAATAGGAGTCACCTAGCTAAGATAATTGGAACATCAACAGCCTTTTCCTTCAAGTTGAGAAAGAAGCCTTGGATATAATGTGTGAACATTTATAGTTACATTTTGAACTACTTTTGTTCACATGGATCAGTTTGTGTGGACTCGACAGAGATAACTTACTTCTGGAAGAATGACAGGTGCAAGATGAACTGCTTAGCTTTGCAACATGCACACTGGAGTGAATATTGGCATATATCTATGCTACATTCATGAACTGTGGCTGAAATGTTTTGACATAATGTACTTAATGGAAATTATACATGATCTAAGCACACATTTGTCCAAAACGGCTGTTCCCATGTGCTCGAAAAATCAGCCTGAAGGGGGGGGGGGCGAATGGCCTAAAGCACTCACCATTACAGATCACTGCCATCTCACCTCTGTCTGCATGGGTTCAAGTCTCAGGCTCGGCCAGTGTGTGTACGTGAGAAAAGCTTGCCAGTAGCTTCTCAAGGGTTGGTCGTTCTTTCCGGGTTATTCCCGGGTTCTTCCTCCACCATTTATACTGGCCGCCATGTATAGCCTATTTTGTGCTGAAAAATGGCATTAAACCCCATAACAACAACAACAGCCTGAATTGTTCCAAATTTCTCGTGCAGAAAAATCTCACCAATTCACATGAGCAGCTCATAAGATGTACATGAGAACCTAGTTATTTTTTTTTTTGCAAGCTCATGTGTGCAGTTTGTTAGATCTTGTTAGCCAAGGAAAAACTAACCTGATTTTCACATGTGCAGATTTTGCTTCAGTGAGAATTTAAATTTTCACATGGGAAAGTAGAACTTAGAAAACATTCTTTTCCATTACGTATAACCATGTTTGATTAAAAGGCAGAGTTCTAATTTCTCATGTGAGTTATCACAAGAGAAACTTGGACTTTGATTCTGATTAAACACTTATTTCAGATTTATTCAGATTTATTCAAAGTTGGATTTTCTCATGTGAGTTATCACATGAGCAATTTGGACTTAAATATTTTGTGCAAATGTTGACTGTCGAGCATCCCGATTATTGTCAAATAGACTTCATTTCTATTTTACACTTGCTGTTGCTTTGCTGTCTTTTTTATTTTAATACTTCTGTCAATTTATTTTCTCACAGTGAGTTTTAGTCTTATTTTAACCCAACAGTCTCCTTGTATTTGAACATATTAATGTTCATTTCACTGTTCATAAAATGAAACAGTTCAGCATTGAGGTCTTGTATAACCAGACTACCCATTAAACTTTAACAGCTGTCAAAGAAAAGAGTTAATACCTTGTATATCTGTTCATGGTTGATGTTTAATTCAGTAATCCGTAAAAAGGTGAAATGTTTCTCTCCCAAAAATATGCAGTTTACAGATATAAAGAGGAAATAAACTTTTCGCCCCAAAATGAATGCTACATAAAATAAACATATTATGCAGCCCCTTTCTTCAGAATTTATCAAACTTCTCAAACTCCACTATAAAATTGTAAAACAAATACATAGCCACATATCTGGAAAACAATAAACACTGATGCGCAGTCCTTTTGGCTTAATAAACTCTCAAGTCCTTTGCCAGAAGATTTGGAGAACTACATATATTACGTCATTTTCTTCCATGCCTAACATCCACACAAAAGTCAATAAAATCTTGTACTGACAGAATTGTGTAATTTGGCTCATTACAGGCAATGCTGTGCTCCATTAGTCTTTTTTCAGTGACTTTATTGTATGGAAATCCGAATCCAGCTTCTCAGTTAGCTGCCAGTGGATTCACTATTGCTAAAACTAAATTATCATTGCCAGTGAACGGTATGTACTGTACATAAAATGTAATAAATCCGTAAGAAACTGCCTAATCCTGTCATGTTTGATTGTGTAGCTGTTTTGCACTCTTTTTGCACATGTATATTCTTGGCAATGGAAAATCTTGTTTATTTGCAGCCTTTTAAATGTTGTGATCATGTCATTTAAAAGTTTATACAAGAAGTTTGCTACTGAAATAATCACGAGACAAATCACTGACATTTCCGTTAACTTTTCTGTGACCCAGGTTATCAGAATACATGGTGGAAGAATAAGCTTGTTAGAACCATTAGAGTGTCCTATGGGGCATGGCTCAGCCCAAGCTACTGTAAAAACATCAAAATTAATTATGGCTATATTAAGTAACTTATCAATGATATGAATTCACTTATAGCTCAGTTTTTACGACATATCTGATAATAAAAATACCATTTATTTGATATATAAAATATAACATTAAGAAATACCTGAGTAAATATGTACAAAGAGTGTAAAACCACTGTGGCTCATATCGTTGCTTACAATTTAACTGTCAGTCGTACATTAGTATAAAATAACAAAAGTATTATTTTATACTACATGGATGACTGACATTTATATTGTAATCAGTGATACGAGCCCCATGTGCATAAAACAAAATGTTTACTAATAATTCACCCTTTTTGGTGCCTCAAATGAACTCAACAGATGCTGCATGCTGACCTACAGTGTACATGTAGAATAGCACTTTAAAACCCAACAGACAGAAATTTGCACGCTGACCATGTTCACTTAGCAAGGACCACGCTGTTTAGGAAGAAAGCTATTTAATATTCTCCTGTAACATGTTTGCTCTTACATATTTCTATGACCGCAAGAGTGTGGACATTGTTAACGAAAAGAAACCAATATCAACATCTAATGATATCCACGTCGGTACATATGTTAATGTCTAGTACAAAACGGAAGACATCAATGTGAGTGAGGGACGCATATTAGAAAATTCAAGGATTATGAAGGACTGGTTCTTTGCCGAAAAAGTGGTAAGTTACGTTTACTCATTTCTTTTTACAATTTTTGCATATGGAATGATCAAAGTGGATATCCTGAATCATCGACATATAAGTGTAAGCATAAATTTGGTTGTTTAAAAATAAGCCAAGGTTTTGCTTCAGATTTTACTTAAAGATATAATTCAACCTCTTGTTGCTAAAAATGGTATCTACACCACATGATCATTGAATACTAGTCTACCTCCTTTGTATTGAACAACACTGTCTCAAAACTTATTATGCTTTCCACAATGGCGCTTGTACTTTACACCTCTGTGAAATGTCACACACAGTGATATCAGTTTTTAAAAATAGCCATTCGGACAAAGCAGACCGGTGTCGTGGTGTTCAGTGATCTTTTCCATGTTATTGTTCTTACTGAAAACCATGTACCAGCTAGGTGCTAAATTTGTTCAACTGAATGTAGATGTGCATTTCAGTATTTATTTACAGTGATGTTTAAGTCTGCAGACTGTATAATTCCTATAATCAGGTTTGATGAATCTTTAATGAACAGTATAATAGACCACTTACTTGCATTTCATCACTGATACATACATCCTAAATACTTTAAGACAAAAATTCTAAGGGAACTGCCCCCCCACCATTTAATAATGTCGATGAAGTATTCTTATATGTGATTCGTGTTTTAACGTATAAATAAAGAGGGATGTATGAATGAAAGTGACTATTTCTTATATTTTGCTTAGTGAATAAAATTACATTCTGCTTAGTTAATGTGATATTATGCATGTAGAATCTAGAAATGTTGCATATATATTCCATATATTTAAAAACAGTGTATCAATGTTTGCTTGATGTTTGTTGGTTGGTTTTTTTGTATTATGCATTAGTGATTTTATTACCCATTTCTGATTCTGATGTGTTAATTCATAACATAGTTAAGAAAAGAGGAGAGAAAATTTATGTTATTTGAATGTCAGTTTTACAAACAAATCATAATTTTGAATGACAGTTTAGAACATATAAGAATGCATTATGTTCATTAGTGTTAGGGTATTGAAAAGAGCAGCACTGGTTGATTATATTTTTACTACATGGATAATACATTTCCTTAATAAAAGATATATACAATTACATTTTGTCAGAAATTGTATGCATGCATTAATGGAAACAGCAATACAAAAACTGCTGTCCCTAATGACAGCACACATATATATTATAGTTGAATATATCAATATATTACATAGTGAGGGAAGTGCAAACAAACACAACTTTATTTTTGCCTATATGTCGTGAATTACTTCATGTTAATTACTAAGTGTCTCTTGGCGCTTTGTCTGAAACAATATGGTGGCAGCCAGGTACAGTGACACCATGGTCTGTTTTTAGCACAAGGTAGATTTCAGTACAAGCACCATTCAACTGTGCAACCATGCCTACCTGCCCCCCCCCCCATAATTCTGTGGGTGCCTCAGTGAGGAGCACTTGTGTTACCAACTGAAACAATTAGTAACCCAGCCACTCAGAATTTTAAATCCTATCTGAATTTGGACAAACATAAATGTTCTTCATATTATTTTATTGCTGACTGGGTGGAACAAGTTCAGCATACATGATTGAGAACCAAATGCAGTAGCTTAATTCATGATTTTATTCCTAAAAGACATTTGCCCTGTCTGTCGAGTCTCTTGATTGGTAGAGTTAAAATAAAGATTTAATTGGATAAGGACTACAACTTTTTTAATGCTTATGTATACTTGGACTCTTGTCAACCAAATCTTTTTCCCATTTCAATGCATTCTTTCTGTTCTGCATAGATAAACAATGATCAATTATACTAATCTCTGATGTTCTTTTTACAGATTAAACTTCTTGAAGGTTTAAAATTTTAATCAACACAACAAAGTTAGCAATCATTTGAAAGAAGTGCAAAACATCGACAGCAGCAAGGAAGAAGTCAGACATAAACCCATTGCCATGCAGAGGAAATTCTGACTCCAACAAAGGGTATGTATAAGATGCTTCAAATTTTTTGATGTAATACACATGATACATATGCATTTCAGACTCAAAAATTTGACCTCCAATAAGTTTTTTTTTTTTTTAAAAGTATACTAATTGGAAACCAGATTTTGAATTTCTTTATATATTGCAAATGCACACATTTTGAAAAAATGTATCTTAAAAGTTTAGGAGAAATCTCCTTGAGGACTGTTCCAGAAGTAGAGATGTCAAAATTTGGGGGAATTTCTACTAGGTACCTGTCAGTCCTATCGATCGGTTACCAGGGTACATGCTCAAAAGGAAATATGGCAAAAAAGCGTAATCTGAGCATAAAAAGAGTATATATTACATGCCATAATTACAGAAAACTGTATGTAAAATGTACATTTAATTTTGCTACTTACCTGGATCTGCAGTTAAAACTTTTGTCACAAATCAGCTAAATTCATGTGGATTAGGAGTAAGGATAAGAATAGACACAAAAGAAATTGATAAATTATTTATGCATAACACTCACTTCGACTAGTCTACATGTCTACAGTAGCTTTCACAAATAGTCGTAAAGTCCACAAATGATGATTGTTGTATTATCATCGACCTGCCATGGTTCGTTCCATAATGATGGTCTGGTGCAACATGTTTTTAAGTTTAACAAAATCCCTTTTCTCTAACATTTTTTAGTCATATAACATCCATGAGTCACATTGATACATCCTGTTGTTTTTTGTTTTTGTTGGTTTTTTTGTTTTTTTGTTTTTTTTATAACTGGCGCCATTTATTTTCAATTTAGGCTGGTCTGCTATGTGTGTAGTATCATAATAGAATGAATCTAGGGCAAATGGTTTCACGTTCAAGAATCTGTCTGTTTTCTTGGAACTGTTTGATATGAAATTCATGCAGAAGATACCACATTTACACACATATGAATTTTTATTCGATTTTTTTTTTGAATGTTATTAAATAGCAAAGTTTTTTTCCTTTGTATGTAAATATTTCAGTGAAATATTTTAGTCTGTATAGTTGTCCATTTCGTTCATTTTTCCTAACATGGTATAAGAAGTGTATGTTATGGTAGCCAAATTTCTGTGCTGCCTTTGCTGTGACAAAAAATATGTCTTGGGGTTTCCCACTAATAAAATGGGTCCACTAAACAAACCTGTGAACAGAGGCCCTGACTTGAACAGCTAATACTCACTCCAGGGCCACAAACTGGAAACAAAAATGGCATTAGTTAAACTGGACATTCATATTGTGCTTTCTTTTATTTGTGTTGTAGTATTATTTAAATTTTATTTTGTCAAATATTTTTTAATCAGTACTTACTGTCACTGTTGACAAAAGGTATTGACCAAGTTAATGTCATCAGGCTCTCAAAACAAAGAGTGTTTAAGTCACAAGAAAATTGGCACACGAACCATGGACAGACACATAGTTAGGATGGTCGAGCTTGAAATATCAGATTTGATTCCTAAATAGGTCATGTGAGAAAGGATTGTACTATTATATTATCATATAGTACATGTATGACAAGTAAATTGTAAGCAACCATACGAGCCCCTGTGATGATGAATAAATGCGTACACAACACAAACCTCGAACTGTAATTATTAGTCTGTCTCGATCTGAACTTGGAAAACTTTGTTGTTAATGGGTACCCTGTTGTTTGTTATTATCAACAGGAGAGTACCCGGGTACCCATTGGCATCTTTTTCCAGAAGTAGTCAAATTTGGAATATGCAATGTGACTTGCTGGTATCTCATCAGTAGTGCAGTTTATTTGTTTGCTGCTGAATTATGGTAGCTCTATTGGTGCAGCAATTAGACTCGTTGTCCAAGGGATGCATTTTCAGGCTGGGTCGGCTGCCTGTGTCCTTGGGAAGATGGTTGGTTCCTATTTTCACAGTGTGAGATAGACACTGAGATAGACAAAGTGTTAAAAGTGCCATCTAACCCTAACAGCAATTATATATTTTGCATTTACCTTGTCAAATGACTCTACAAAAATCCACCTTACAGAATGTCTCAAATGCTGTGATCAGAAAAAAACTTGTACCAACTTTTTCATTTCCATTTCAGGTTTAATTTTCAGCAGTTCAAAACAGAGCCTGCTAACGTAAATTCAGTGGTCAACAGGAAGTGCATCGATTCAAAGAGAACAATCTTCAAGTGAAACTGTTGTTGCAGGCTGGCATATGAATGCCTATACATGATGAAATTCAGAAGCAGTAATGTTAATTACACGTTTTGTTTGCTTTGCATTTTCTGGAACAGTAAAGAATGGTCTTCATGTGAAGCAAATTTCCTGCAGTATCTTTCATTATGACCTTACAGTTTGTAGAATGAATGTGATGTATTAAATATAACAGATACATACATACATACATACACTAGTTCTCATTTTTCTCATGTGAGAAACCTTTTTAAAAGATCGATAATTGCACTCAAATATGCTTAGGATTACTAGATTTCAATATGATCTTACTCTGTTTAATTCTTGTAAAAGATGTATGTATTCAATAAAAACTAAATACTATAGTTGTTTTTTGTTGTTTTTGCTCACGTGAGCAAGATGTTGCTCACATGAGCAGACTTGCTCACGTTAGCAAGATCTTGCTCATAAGCATTAAATTTTCACATGAGCAGACTTGCTCATGTGAGCAAGATCTTGCTCATAAGGATGCCATTTTCACATGAGCAGACTTGCTCATGTGAGCAGGATCTTGCTCATAAGCATGCCATTTTCACACGAGCAGACTTGCTCATGTGAACAAGGTCTTGCTCATGTTAACATTTCCTGCACATGTGATTTTCTTATTAGAATCTATTTGCTCACGTGAGTTCTACCTAATTTGCATGTTAAAATGCAAATGAGACCAACCTGAGTTAGATCTCGCGTGAGAATCTCGTGCAGAAGGGTAGGCAGTTTTGGTGTGGGAAAGTACACAAATGTTAGCAGTTATTGAAAGTGAGAAACCAGACTTTGCTAGATTAGTCAGTACCAACTTTTGAAAGTGCAATGAATGAACTACAAAATATATAAAAAGCAAAACCAGTTATCAGCTTGCTGATTTATAACTTGCTTTGAAATCCAGAAAGTTAAAATGACCAAGTGGAGCTAGCATCTATTTGTAAAGATGCACATCTGAAGTAAGGCCTGGCTGTATTCTATATAACCCAAATCACACTCATCAATCATACACCAAAATAAAGGGAATTAAAAGTTATTTTACTAATACCTAGGTATCCAATATAATTTTAAATAGGATAAACAGTGTGGCAAACCCAGGATGGTCTTTAAAATTCAAACCCCTATGCAAAATATGAATCTGTAGAGAGCCACCATGGCAACCAAAGGAGACAAGGTCACATTTAAAATATTCTCAGCTTCTGATACTATAACATATGTGATGCACTCTGCCAGAGGTGAATCGCCAACAAATCATATATGTATTTCTACAAATATTTCCTAGGTTATTTCACGAAATGATGGAAATAGCTGAGCGATGTTCTGATTACTAGATATGGGAGACATAATAATTGTGGCAAAATTGCCAGTATACTGGCCTTAGCAAACGCAGCACCCAGTTTGGATCATTTTTGCAGGGCCCCCTGTATTAACATGTCACCTCCCCCTCCTGTGACCACGGCATTTGGAAATAAACGTTTAAACAAAGTTTATGATATTCAACTACAAATTTTCTTCCATCGCTTTAAAATTACTTCCTGTATGTAGATATATATTTAAAAATTACTAATGCACGGTGCCTGATTGGGCCAAATCAGTCCAATCAGTTTAAGGCCGGCCCTGCCAGTATTAGTCAATTTGCAAAACTGAAAAAAAAAAAATGTTCATGCCTCTACTTCTCTAGAGGCAAGTTGGATTAATAAATTTTGTCAATTAACATTACAGTCTTCTTGACTTAATCCTGGTCATTTTTTGTATCTTTTGTTTTATGCTTTGGATTAACAAATCTAAACTCCTGATCACAGGCACTTGTGTATATCAGTAAAATAAGGAAAATAATAATTGCAGCTTTGAATAGTGTTAACTGGGAGTAGTGTAGGGTGCTTTAATCAATTTCTTCCATTTTTACTGAAAGAACGAAGTACCTGTGCTCTTCACACACCAGCAGCACTGACACTAATAGGTAGAAGATATATCTTGATTGCTAATTGCAACATTAACTTGTAAATCAAGGTACATTTTTTGCAATTAACAAAAATACTGCATCAGATTAAGCATAATTGACACTCGTGTGGTAATTGCTTCAGTGCAGCAATCAGTGTAGACTGTTGTAGATTTAAATTCCTACTAAAAGTACTGTTTTGTAACTTTAATTTTAATGAATTTTCTACTCATTTTAAAAAAAAATTGGCACCTTCCTGTTTTTCTTTACTAAATACACACCGTTCACAGTTTTAATGTGTCGGAGATAATGTTGTCCTGTTAGTGCATGAATAGCACAAGAGTTTTACAAATTCTTGCACTAGGAGAGCAGTGATATGCATGAGCTCCTTCAATTAGTTTCTAGTCATGTATATGAAATTTTATTTTGCGCAGTATACAACATACTATATATATATATATATATATATATATAACAAAGGAAAACAACATTTTTGTTCTTTTTACCTTGTTCTGAATGGCAATATTCTCCAATTTAGATATCAAGAAATGAGTGCACACAGGTTAAAGGAATGTCGGATGATTTTGCCATTTTATTATGCTTATTTTCCATCATGGATTTCATCATGTTTACCTTGCCTCAATCTGCAGAGAGAGGATGTATAGTTGTGATGAATTTGCTGACAGTCCGAAAACATCCCATTCGTGATAATAGACTGTATTTAATTTAAGTGATATTCTTTATGTTAAATGTTAGTTTGACTGATAGATGGTATTACCATTTAAACTACTTTTTCTTTATTAATCATAGTCATGAAAGACCCTCTGAGACTTTGTCACGTATAATTTTAGCTTGTATGGGGGAAATGCATGTGGTCACAGCCGTGAACTAATTATTTTATGAACTGAGGAATTAGTCTGTTTGTAATGAAGCATGAAGTTTGCTGATTGGTTAAGCATAATTATCTGAAATATAATTTGCTTTTGTTGGTACAAAATGAGCACAGTAGTAGGGTTGAGCTCTGAACCATTTTAATTTAATTGCTTGCATCGCTCATGTACTGTTGGATGTAAATAGAGAGGTCACAAAAGGCTGAAGTTGTAAAGGGAAAATTGTTTCTTTTTGGATAGATCATTGACATTTACTAAGTGTCCCTTGCCAATCTTGTTACAAACGAATAGTGGTTTGGCCAGACATTAGCAATATGGTCTATGCGACTGAATTAATTGCGCTTGGTCATGCTGACACCTAATCAAATAGCAGAAAGAGAACAATGATGATTACTATTGCTACTACATGTACTACAATGATGAAGATGATGATGAAAAGAAACAATGAAATTATGATAAAGACAAAGACTGTTACAAGAAAAGTAGAGAACCTTAATTGTATTCCCTTTCATCTCTTTTCAGCTCTTTGAAAATGGTTTTACGTGGATGTATCACCTGACTTATCAGTGAAGATTGCAACCATTAGAGTCCATCCGTAAAAATGGGTATGTAACATTTGCACTGTGTGTGTGTGTGTGTGTGTGTGTGTGTATTGTGCACTCATTTCCCCCAGAAGGATGAAACATGTTCAGACAAAACTCTTGAGATTCACTGGAACCAACTTGCTAGGCAAAAGTAATTAACACCCCGCTTAATGCACCAACCCACATGATTTGTATTTAGGAATGAAAGGAATGAACATGCGCTTATAATTGCAGATTGACACTTGTATACCTTTCATGTTTGAATTGATTAGAACTCTGATTAATGAAAACTAGGTGACCGGTGCAATTGTTCATTTCCTGCATGGGATGAAATATAGCTCCCTACCCTGTTAATTATGTTGTGCCATGGGTTTTTCTCACAGACATCATGATTGTGTATGCAAATATCCACAAAGCAATGCATGTGCACCTTGCACCACCATTTTGCTTTATAACAAACCTTTGTCAACCTATATTCAATCAAGAAATCCAGAAACCACTGACACAACTTAAGCCAGAGCTGATGTATAGAAAAGAATGACCACAGCTGCAAGGTAATTGAGAGAACAATGTTACGTGTAGGCAAGTACAAAAGTAACAAAAGAAAAGAGTGAAGCCAACAAGCTTTGTAAGTTTTAACAAAATAATTTATTTCCCTAGAAAACAAGGTAAAAATATGAAATAGGACTTACGGTTGTGAATATAATCCAAAAATTAATCCTAGAATTGAAAAATATAAGTCCTATCATGAAACAGTTCTAACTGAGTCCAGGTTCAAATCTCATTGAAGTTCCAATATGGAAGGCGATGACGTCAGATGAGTTCATTGTACTGATGGCAACAGTTCCTCATTGAATCACAATTTACAATGTTCTTGTTTAGAATTCCAGAATAAATTTCCACTGAATGTCTTTGTCCCAGAATTTTTATAAAGAAGAGCACTTGCATAGTTTTCCAGAGAATATAAATTATTAAATCCCCAAAAATAGATGAACTTCAAAACAAACTGGCATCAACAATAAAAAAAAACACCTTGAGCTCTTAAAGGTGTATAATATGACTGATAAATCTACTAGGAAATGTCTGTTTTAACCCACGAGTTTAGATCACATGGTGGCTCACGTAACGGGACTATGTGATCACTAATTTGAACAGTGCAGTAGAAAAAAAATGCCATTTCACACACAGGCCAAAATAGCCCTAGCAAAGAATCAGATTCTCACGCTGAAAATAAATAAAGGCTGTTTGCAACTTAGCTAACACGTGGGCCGAACATGACCTTGGTAATAGCCAATCCTTTCATTCAGTGTTTACAAACGTCTCAAACAAGGTGAGCTAAAAATAGTGATAATGTAATACCTCTAATGTTCAAATCAGGTCAAAACAGAGAAGTGAATTTTCCGAAAATAGATTCAAATCCAATGAAAATTATCATTACAATAAAATGTAATGAAACAAAAATAAAATAAAAAGGAATTTAAAACTAACACACAAGTAATTTAATTACATATTCGTAACAACAAAGATGATGCAAGAATTGAAAAAGTAGAAGAACAAACAGTCCTAAAAGAAACAAGAACTGAAGATACAAGAACTCAAATGATGATGCTGAAACAGCTACAGAAGAAGCACCACAGAGAGAGGAAAGGAAAAGATATACAACAAAAAGAGAGTACTGACAAATTCTTAACAAGTCTGGCATTATGCAATGCTGAGACAAGGAAGAAGACACCAACAATACAACAATGGAAAAAGAAAAGAAAAGGGTATCAAAACAGAAGAAGAAATGAATGATAGAACATTATAAACTAATCTTTGTAAGTTCTGATGAAGGAACAGACAGAATGGAAAAAAAAAAATATATATATATAGTATATATGGTATATATATATATATATATATATATATATATATATATATATACATACACACACACAGGCAAAACCTGTTATATGGCTCCCATTTTTTTATTTAAGTTGACCTCTCTTTTGAACATCCTAAATAAATGCTCTCGTAAAAACCGATTATTCGTATCCTCAGTAGATTTGGAATCCCAGCACTGCGTTTAATGTTACCTTAACTTCCGAAATTTTCCAAAACAAACAATATATGATCAATAGGTTAGTGAAACTGATGACATTGAAATTTCAATGCACATTTCCTATGGGGAAGCTTTTCGAAAATTTCTTAACGCAATCCCTCTTATACTGGGATGTTATTCTTTGCACCCAGAGCATCGCCTTATTTTGGGTTTTACCTCTGTGTGTGTGTGTGTATATATATATATATATATATATATATATATATACATATACATATGGGAAAATATAAAAGATAGAAAAAGAACAAAAGAAAAACACACAAGAAAACAAATGAACAAAACTTACTTTATGGTGGACCTTTTGGGTGGCCCCAGGCTTTGGCAGGGGTGCCCTTCATTTTTGCCCTTTCTAGAGGAGCCACACCTCATAGGTCAGATGTCTGACAGGGGAGCCATCGAAAGAGAGAGAGCAACAAAAATGCACTCACTAGAATGACAGGCCTGCCAACCCTACAATTTTGCCATAAGTCTTACGTAAATGACCCTTAAAATATGGACTTAAGGAATAGAAGCAAAAACTATGGATAAATGATTGCTGCCAAGAAGTACAGATAATTGGTTCATACGTGTTTGATTTGGATCTGGGTTTGATATTAGAATTAATAGAATTAGTCAGGGAACCAGACTAACTTTACGGCTGTACCGGTTGGTGGTTGGCATCCATTAGTCTCGAGAGACGATGGAAGTGCGCCCATGAGAGATGTCCTGGTTGGTGGTCGTGCAGCGTCTGCTGTGGCTGTGAAGCCCAACACGGGAGTGACAGTCCTTGCTGCACTTGAAGGTTGAGTTAGGTGTGAGTTGGAGCTGCTGCTTCTTCCTCTGAGATTGCTTTTCATCAGCAAGCAAGCGTAACTTGTCCTCGCCTGCTTTTAGAGCATGTCACCAGCTGGACCTGTCTAGAGCAAGCTCTTCCCAGGTTTTGACATTGATGTCAAGGACTTTCATGTCGCGCTTGCAGACATCTTTGAAGCGGAGATGTGGCCGTCCAATTGATCTTTTGCCAGAGGCAAGCTTCGAATAAAGAAGGTCTTTGGGGATCCGTCCATCATCCATCCGACATACATGACCCAGCCAACTGATGCGACGTTGACGGAGGAGTGTGACCATGCCGGGATCTTGGCACATTCAAGCACCTCGTTGTTTGTCACTCATTCGCTCCAGGTGATCCCGCGGATGCGTTGGAGGCACACAGGCACAGTACACGGAGATCTTAGTGTTCAGGGTCAGCATGCTGTTGTTCCACACTGTCTGCGACGAGCTGGAGAGAGTTGTTGATGCCTTTCCAATCCGCTTGTTGAGCTCAGCATCAAGCAAGAGGTTGTAGGTTATTTTAGAGCCAAGGTAATTGAACTGACTGACTACCTCAAGTTCATAGTTGTTGATGATGATGCTGGAGGGATCCACGTTCTTAGCCACCACGTTGGTTTTCTTTAGGCTGATGATCAACCCGAACTCATCGCATGCTTTAGCAAAGCGGTCCATCAGGCGCTGTAGCTCTCCTGTAGCTCAGCTTCTGTGTGAGTGGCTAGAGCAACATCGTCTGCAAAGAGCTTGTCTCTGATGGTTGCTTTTCGCACTTTGCTCTTTGCCTTCAGTCGTGCCAGGTTGAACAGTCTGCCGTCTGATCGCGTATGCAGGTAGATCCCTTCCATGGACGTCCCAAAGGCATACTTGAACAGGACAGCAAAGAAGATGCTGAAGAGCATGGGGGCAAGGACACGGCCTTGTTTCACACTGCTGTGGACGTCAAAGGAGTCGGACGTTGAGCCATTGTACTGCACTGTGCCGTTCATGTCGTCGTAGAAGGACTGGACGATGCTTAGCAGCTTTGGAGGGCATCCAGTCTTCGCCAGGGTTGTGAAGAGTCTGTCTCTGCTGACCAGATTGAACACCTTGGTGAGGTCTATAAAGGCCAGAAAGAGGGGTCTGTGTTGTTCTTTGCACTTCTCCTGCAGTTGCCTGATGGAGATCATGTCGATTGTGGACCTCTCTGCGCGGAACTCGCACTATGACTCTGGATACACTGTCAGCAAGTGTCTTCAGTTTGAACAGCAGTACCACAGATGTTTTAAAATACTCATATTTTTTTCATGCAAAGCATATTTATGATCAAACTGTTCATTATTTGATTTTTTAAAATATGTCATCCACTAAGTGATGCATATTGAAGACTAAAGGGAAATAAACCTCTTCAAACGCGTTAATAATCAGCACAGAAGAATAAATTGGAATATTCAGATTCTTGCAAATAAAATCAGGAAGGGACACAATTGTGTCTATTGGACATCATGTGGGAGTATGTCTCGTGGCGGGGGATATGATTGCCATTGTCCTGTACAATGGAGAAAAAAAATTCCCATATAATTACATCAAGTTGTGAAATAGCAACATGAGTTTGAGCTGAATAGGGTTTGGGACTGAAGTTTGTGCAACTGTACTAGTGGTAAATAAGATCTACGTGTACTTTACAAACATTTCAGTTGAACATACATAATATTTAATGTTGCTGCATATTTCAAAAGTTGAGCTTTTGAATATGTCTTTTACAATAGCAGTTTATGATTCTTTGTTACACCTTACAGAAAGCTGGTAAAAAAAATGAACTGCCTTACTGAGACGGTCTTGTCAGGGTTGGCAGGTCTGGAATGAATAATATATTTAAAACAATAAAAGACAACTATGACTTATTTTACAATCTTTGCCACAATTAATATTTAGGTGCAAAAAAACACATAAAAATAAGTTAGTAGATACAAAACCAAAGTGACCTTTGATAAAGGTCACAAACTGTTTTGTAAACTTGATGGGGGGGGGGAGGAGGATAAAGCTGACCAATAGGTGAAATACCTGAAGCAGGTTTGAGTATGGAACCAGAAACCCCTTAGTCATGAAAATTTGGTAAACTTAATACATTCAGAGAAACCTCAAAAATGAATAAAACTTTAGAATACTAAATCTACAGTTATCTTCAAAGTTATGAGAGGATTCCTCTAAAGCTCTAACCAGCCATATAAGACTGGGGTGAATCCACAAATAACACATACCTTAAAGAAAAAAATCATTTTTAATGATTGATACGGATATTTAATTAAACACTACTGGCATGCAACATGCTCTGATTAAGTTCGGTTTGATGATCAGGTTCATTGTAATGTTTACTTGACATAAATAACTGAAAGAGTCTTTTTGTTTCATAGTAAAGAGGTATTGGTTTACAGAGTTGAAGTTTATTGTAATTAAGGAATAAAAATTTTGGCACCCTAGCTGTATAATTCAAGAGAATTATGTCTTATTGAGAGTAGCTGTTACCATTCGCCCTCTGCATTCAGCATAAACATGTTTTGGGAAGATCACTTATTTGCCGTTTGATGAAGAATGAACAATTGGTCAATTTCCCATTTGTGTATTAGATTTGAGAATTTGACCTTGCGGCATGGTAGAAGAGATAAATGGCCACTGATGAACAAAATGTAGAAAACTGTTGAATGGCATGATTAATAGTTTCGTGGACTTAATCTACTTTGAGGGGTAGTTTTGTGATATTACGGTTGTACAATTAAATCAAATCATCGGGCAGGCCTGTATTTACTGGCATTTATCCATGAAAGCAGGATGGTCATAATTTCAGGGCTACTAAACATAGGAATGCAGAAGGAATAAACATTCCTCATAATTTCATTCGTTATAGTGGGTTGATTGGATAGGATGTTTGTTATGCAGGTTGATGTGAGTTTATGATTATTTGTATTAATTGTAGCATTCTGATTAATTTCACCTGATTTACATTATTTGCTTTCAGTACTATTTGTCACCATGAGTCTGTACTTGTAAACACATTGTTGCACATTATATCACTGTTGACCTATAATAGCAGCAAACAGTGTTTAGGTAATTCACTGTGTGCTGCATTATGAAGCAAGGGGGATAAGTTGCATTAGCCAATATTTGTAGAAACTTAATTATTTACTTTTCTAAGGAAAGAAAATCTGTAATATCCTTGACATCAAAAATCAAAACTTTCTGCGACTTTAATTTTATCTACAGACCATTTTATTTGTAATTTCTAATTACACTAATTGTTGCATAGGAAGATTGTAAATAGAGCCCAGTCATTGCTTTTACCTCCACAACACCCACCTCAAAATCCTTCATGTACTGCCATTTTTTGATTTTCAGCCTGTAATTCCCTTTTTTCATTGAATTTCACTCATTTTATCTGTTGAAAAGTACCCATATTTAAACATTTATGAAGCTGGCTACTTGAATAGCCACTTTCCCCCATGCACGCATCCATCAAGGAGATTTGATTAAAATCAGATCTCCACAGTCCTACAATTAGATTTGACAGCACCAATAAAAGTTCATATTTTGGTGACCTTTGGAACCTATTTTTAGAACCCTATCAAAACAAAGCAATGCAAATTCTTGTTGAGGAGAGTTATTGTTAGTAATTATATATTCCAAAAGACGTTTGTTAATTCCTGAAGTTTGAAAGTTGTAATTTGATTGGTGGACTTCATCAAATGTGGACAAAATAAATGTAAGTCTTAATTTTTATTTTTAGATAAACATAAAGAAGACTTTTTTCTTTTGTAAAAATGAGCATGAAGAATTTTTTTTTCTTTTTTAGCGAGTGAGGAAGCTGACTCAGACATTGAGGAGTATTCCTCCATGGAACAGCCTCCTTTAATAAAACAACTAAAGACCATTCTTGCAGAGTACCCAGATGACGGGCAGATCATAAAAGTATCTCTCTCTCTCCCTCTCGCTGTCTCTCTTCCAATTCATGCCATAAACACACTTGAATTTATTCTTTTTTCATGCTAGAAGAGGGGGTGGTGAGTTGAAGTTTTGTTCCTAGATCTTTATAGTGCTTTCTTACATGACTTTTCAGAAACCAATTTAACGATGCTCTTAAAGACAGGAATAAACCTTATGCCCAATTAAAACAACAATATTAGCACTAATATCTTTAATAATAATAATAATAATAATAATAATAATAATAATAATCTTATATATAAACACACATTTTTTCTTTTTGTGTGTCTGGCTGCTGAAGAGAGGTCACAAGTTTGAAACTCTCGATGGTATCCCAAGTTTTTCCGATTTTTAAAAAAGTACTTTTTATTGTATTTTCAATTTTATGTAAAGCTCATTCATCCCAATTTTTAAAAATATTTTTTGTTTTGCGTTTGCTTTATTCCTGTCTCAGGACATTCAAGCTAGTTATAATGACTATGATCATAATAATTGTTATGCAATCAGTATTTTAATTTTCGGATTATCAAGGATAGAGACATTGTAAACAATTCAATATATACACTAATTCCAAAATTCAATCAAAGTTGCTTATTATAAGTAGTTTTTCTTTTGTATGGAAGAACAATAGCTTTGGTTTAATATCTATTAAAATACACACACATGCATATTTCTTTCTCTCTCTCTCTCTCTCTCTCACTTAAAAACACTCAAATATTGTTTTGTGAACCCATATTACATATTAGCTATAGGCTACTTGATTCTCTTTACGACAATTCCTATCAATTATGCTGACATTTAAAAGCTATGTTTCTGGTAAGCAGATTATCATGTATTGTTGAAAAAAACGAACATTCATTTAACCCACAAGCTGTCTGTGTTGTAAGTAGAGTAATAAATAATAAAACGCATGTGTGAATAGTTAGTATAGAAGCATTGCAATACCTATTGACGGTCTGTTTACAACATCCAGGTATTTTTTATTGGTCTATAATGTTCGATAGGAAGGTAAAAAGTCATGGTGTCAGCTTAAAGATGTGGTTGGTCATCTTGGATCAGCAGAGAGAAGAACAAACCTTTGCAAGTTTTTGATTGTTGTGTGCTATGGAACTCATCACAGGAAAAAGTTTGTGATCTCTAGTTTCAACTCTACACAGTAGAGGAGTGCAATGGTTAGGGCCTAACTGCATTCTTTGTTCCTACATCCTAGGCAACAGTTTGAAGTAGTTTTCATGGCACACATCACAGTTGGATAGGGTTAAGTGTCCACATTTTGTTCATGCATGTGCTAGTTACTAGATGCAGAAAATTGATTACTGCATCAAGATTTAAAATCTGCAAATGAGTGTATCTATTTCTACAACCAGGTTACATTTCTGTTACAAACTTGATGTTTGGTAGGATGTTGAGTCTTATTCCATAATTAGCCTCTGTTGTGAAGAGTATTCAAAAGTGTGACATAAGAGATGAAATGATTGCAGATTTGATCTTCACTGGTGTATATTGGAAATGTGACAGAAATTGGAACATGATTTTTATACTAGATTAAATGTAGTCATTTTAAGTACTTACTTGTTTCATCCATTCCAATGCATTAACATTTATTTCATTTAGTTTTTGTAGATAATCAGTACCTGATGTAAAAGAAAAAGCATATTTAAAAACATAACTATTAAATATTGGTTTATATTGCTTTATTATATGTAATCAAACATGCTGCAAAACATAAGCAATTTCAACAGTTCACCTTTTTTAAATATTTTAAAAATATTTTGTGCAGTTTTTTAAAGAAAGAAAACATCTGAATTTTAAATAAACTTAAAAGCTTTTTTAATTATGGAAGTGTCATAATTCTTTTTAGACATTGTATGCGCAAATTTATAATCACTGTTATGTGTTAATTGAAGTTAATATTCAAATAAATATGAAACCGAGGGATTAATTATAAATATGAAACCAATGGATTAATTGTAAATATGAAACCAAGGGATTAATTATAAATATGAAACCAATGGATTAATTATAAATATGAAACCAAGGGATTAATTATAAATGTGAAACCAATGGATTAATTATAAATATGAAACCAGTGGATTGATTATAAATATGAAACCAAGGGATTAATTATAAATATGAAACCAATGGATTAATTATAAATATGAAACCAAGGGATTAATTTGATATGAAGTTCAATACAAGTATCCAGAGGGATGTAACTTTTTTCAAGAGTTGTCATGTAAAGCTCTGGAAAGCTTTATAATGGTTGTAATGCATCGTAACGGTTGTAATGCCTCATAATGGTTGTTATGCATCATAACAGTTATAATGCATCATAACAGTTGTAATGCGTCATAATGGTTGTAATGCATCATAATGGTTGTAGTACATCATAATGGTTGTAGTGCACCACAATGGTTGTAATGCATCATAATGGTTGTAATGCATCATAATGGTTGTAGTGCATCATAATGGTTGTAATGCATCATAATTGTTGTAATGAATCATAATGGTTGTAGTGCATCATAATGGTTGTAATGCATCATAATTGTTGTAGTGCATCATAATGGTTGTAGTGCATCACAATGGTTGTAATGCATCACAATGGTTGTAATGCATCATAACGGTTGTAATGCATCATAATGCTTGTAGTGCATCATAATGGTTGTAATGCATCACAATAGTTGTAATGCATCACAATGGTTGTAATGCATCATAATGGTTGTAATGCATCACAATGGTTGTAATGCATCACAATGGTTGTAATGCATCATAATGGTTGTAATGCATCATAATGGTTGTAGTGCATCATAATGGTTGTAATGCATCATAATTGTTGTAATGAATCATAATGGTTGTAGTGCATCATAATGGTTGTAATGCATCATAATTGTTGTAGTGCATCATAATGGTTGTAGTGCATCACTATGGTTGTAATGCATCACAATGGTTGTAATGCATCATAACGGTTGTAATGCATCATAATGCTTGTAGTGCATCATAATGGTTGTAATGCATCACAATAGTTGTAATGCATCACAATGGTTGTAATGCATCATAATGGTTGTAATGCATCACAATGGTTGTAATGCATCACAATGGTTGTAATGCATCATAATGGTTGTAGTGCATCATAATGGTTGTAATGCATCACAATGGCTGTAATGCATCATAACAGTTGTAGTGCACCATAATGGTTGTAATGCATCACAATGGTTGTAATGCATCACAATAGCTGTAATGCATCGTAACAGTTGTAGTGCATCATAATGGTTGTAATGCATCATAATGGTTCTAATTCATCACAATGGTTGTAATGAATCATAGTGGTTGTAATGCATCATAATACTTGTTGTGCATCACAGTGGTTGTAATGCATCACAATGGCTGTAATGCATCGTAACAGTTGTAGTGCATCATAATGGTTGTAATGCATCATAATGGTTGTAATGCATCACAATGGTTGTAATGCATCACAATGGTTGTAATGCATCATAATAGTTGTAGTGCATCATAGTGGTTGTAATGCATTATAATACTTGTTGTGCATCATAATGGTTGTAATGCATCACATGGTTGTAATGCATCACAATGGTTGTAATGCATCGTAATGGTTGTAGTGCATCATAACGGTTGTAATGTATCATAATGGTTGTAATGCCTCACAATGGTTGTAATACATCACATTGATTGTAATGCATCATAATGGTTGTAGTTCATCATAATGGTTGTAATGCATAACAATGGCTGTAATGCATCACAATGGTTGTAGTGGATCATAATGGTTGTAATGCATCATAATGCTTGTTGTGTATCACAGTGGTTGTAATGCATCACAATGGTTGTAATGCATCACGATGGTTGTAGTGCATCGTAACGGTTGTAGTGCATCATAATGGTTGTAATGCCTCACAATGGTTGTAATGCATCACATTGATTGTAATGCATCATAACGGTTGTAGTTCATCATAATGGTTGTAATGCATCACAATGGTTGTAATGCATCAAGATGGTTGTAGTGCATCGTAACGGTTGCAGTGCATCATAATGGTTGTAATGCATCACAGTGGTTGTAGTGCATTGTAACAGTTGTAGTGCATCATAATGGTTGTAATGCATCACAGTGGTTGTAATGCATCACAGTGGTTGTAATGCATCACAATGGTTGTAATGCATCAAAATGGTTGTAATGCATCGTAATGGTTGTAATGCATCATAATGGTTGTAATGCATCGTAATGATTGTATCTATAGCAGTATTGCTCATTTAGAATCATATTCATAGACTCGTAGTGGTTGACCAGTTAGAGCATTACATTTCTGCCTAAATCACAAAAGAAAAAAATGGTCATTACTCTAATTTTCTTCCTCGGCAGCTACCATGTCGAGTTGAATAGTTTGGATTATTAAAAGAGATGATCATTGTCACACCAGGACAAATCATTCATGAAGATCAAATCCTATGTGGTCAGGCAATTGCTGCATCTTGGTCCTGTTTTAATTCTCGGATGTTGTCATGAAAGCATCGTTCTGACAATGTTAAGACGGAAAGGGGATGAATTAAATTCACTAACCTTGTGATATATATATATATATATATATATATATATATATATATAATTTCACTTCAGACCATTAGTGGAGTCAGGAGTAACTATGTATTGAGAGGAGGATTTCTTACTTGGGCCTTATGAAAGTGTGTCTACTATGTAGAGATACCTATATCAACAAGTCAGTTCCATCCTTTTGGGGGAACTATTTTTTAGCTATTGGTTTAGGTGTTAGTTTGTGCATGCAGGGATACGGGTTCCACAACTGACAGCAGGGAATGAGTAAAAAATCTTTTAGCTGTATGATGCTATTTGATGCATATACACCTCTCCCTCAATAACTCGCGCACATCGGGATCCAAAAACATAGACCGCACAATAAGCGAGGGCGCGAGTTACCGAGGGACCTCACAAAAATCCACTAGACATCCAGAGAACCACGGGTTTTGAGCCAGGGGTGGGGAACTGGGCTGTTTAATGACTGAATCCTCGTTTTAGAATCGCGTCGAGAATAATTGTCAATAAAGCATGTTTTCTGATAAAGTTGTATGTTATTCTGTATAAATTACCTTTATTTTCAAAATGTCCATCATCTGAAAGATTGATGACATGATTCCAATTGGTTTCAACAACCAACACGGCACGCGTAAACATTTGTGTATTACGTCATGGCTTTTTGTTTTGTTGACTAGTCTCGTACCCAGAATAGTGTGTATTGTCTTTCATGAAACAAGGAGTCGCCGAGGCAGGGAACCAGACTAACTGTTGATACACTACTAAACAAGATTTCTTTTTATCAAAAACACTCAACATTTCGTGAGACAATCGTCTACGTCGAAACTTAATTTTTGAATTGTTCAGTTTGTAAAATATTGATGCCATAATTTCATTGCCAGTAACAGTGAAAAACTTCTTATCATTTTTGAGGATATCTGTACATGTGAATTCAGGAATTTTCTGAAACTCGTTTTCCCCACAATGGTTCGTTTCTATGAAACGAAGCTCTTTATTTTATGAAGTACTCATTTAGCTTGGTTGCCTTGGTATCTTAAATCACAGTCACGATTGAGTAGGTTAATTTAAGGTAGTTTAATTAGTAACATACACAATAACATTTATAACAGTATTCAGTTGATCAGCTGAAATGAGTTACCCAACATGCGACCAGCGCCGCTGGTTCTTCAGCATGTAGGATTTGTATGCCTTTTAACTTTTTTGTTTATTCCACCTCCTTTATTTGATTCAAAAGACGTAAACAACGTGATAATAGAAAAGGAGGCCTGCTTTTATTTAGTGCAACAATGCAACAAACGCTTCCACTAGTCCGATATCAAAACACGGTTAGCACTTAATTAGGTTCTCAGAGAAACGCTTGCTGACATAGCTGTTATGGTAGATTGACACATTTTACGTTTAATTACAAGAGGACACATTGCATTTTATGATGATCACACTTAAACTGAACTAAAAGATAGAACTAGAACACAAATTTCAATTGATACAAAAATTGTACTAAGAATATCGTTTGGAAAGAAAATGTAGCAAATTTTATGACTTCTATTTTAAGTTGATATTTCATAGCATTGATTAAAATTTCCAGGTCCTGTCTACCGTTTTTGTCGATAAAACGAGAGATATATCAAAGTTTCCATTACTAATTTTGATCACGATTTTCTTCAAGTTCAACAAACAGGGATCAGTTTTTGGGTATTTTCTGGTTAAAAAAATGGGATCCACACATGACCCCGCGTTATAAGCAGGTTCGAGAGTTATCAGGGTGCATGTTATCGAGGGAGTGGTGTATATATATATATGTCATTGATCAACTTCTTGCAACTTTCAGGAACTACTTCAAAATGCAGAGGATGCTGGAGCAAGCGAGGTCAAGATCCTCTATGATGACAGATGTATTAATGCACAAGTGGACAACAAGAGCAAATATCGGAAGTTTCTCAAGGTTAGTTGTAGGAATTTAAAAAAACAACCAGTGCTATTTGTCACTGAATAAAATTGAATATGGTATTTGACCAGTGACTGAAAATAAATTTTTATGCATCTCATTCACATTCTGTGACAGCAAAAAATATGCCCGCAGGTAGGATCAGAACAAAACTAAATGAGCATTCTTTTCTTTTTGTTGAAGTAATGCAACTTTGTCACACAGGGAACCTGTTCTTTATTCCAGGTGACACATGGTCATTGCTTAAAATGTTCTGCTATCAGTTTGCAGACATGAGTACTGAGTCACTTTCTAAACTATGTCTAGTGAAATGTTTAGTTGTTGGAAGGTACTGGAGAGTTTGCATGCTTTGATCAGACTTAACATAAACTTTTCTTCTTTTTCTTCATCATTATCATTATTATTATTATAGGGACCAGCTCTGTGCTTCTTTAATGATGCTACCTTCACGGAATCAGACTGGAGGGGAATAAAAATGATATACAGCAGTGTTAAGGAAGAGGATCCACTGAAGGTCGGACGATTCGGACTGGGGTTCAAGTCTGTTTTCCATATCACAGGTAATGCAGCTTTTAAAACTTGGTTAATGTTTGAAATGCAAAAAAGATGCCAGAGAGTAGTAATAATAAATTAATTAAATTCATTTTGTATATCCTTCAGGCCTTTCGACTGTAAAATCGGAAGGGTGGCACAAATTGCCAGAGGACTTTGCAAATAATATAGTCAAGCATCATTGTTCTACGACTTTCCAAGCGAGTTGTGCCTTAATCCTCCCTGTTCTGTATCAGTCTAGCAAATCTGTTCCCCCTTATATGGCCCTTATGATAATGTAACACCAGAAATTTGTTTAGTTCTCTTGTTCTGATGTCAGCAAGAAAAATGTGCATGTTGGTAAATTAATATACACATGTAAGGACATACTTTATGGTGAGATTTCTGTGTCTTTTTTTATTGTTTTTGCAAAAGTGATGTATTTTAAGCATTTTTTTCATTCTTGTTGCTGTTTTTGTTAAGGCATGAATGTTGCAGTAGGCTTGCACATCTGTTCTGTACATGTGAATTGTACAGACAAACATTCCACACTTCTTGTACATGGAGCTCTTCCCACCTCTTTTCATGGACTGGATTGAATCTTGTCAGATATTATTGACAGGGTTTGTTAGATATTAATGAGATGGGGTCAACATGCATATACCATTCTGCCATAGCGCTTTGACATTTATGTTATTTCCAGAATCATATCCAGTTTTGTTAATGTATATATTATATATGACAATTATGGTGGGTACAACTTGCCCCACATCTTTTGATGAATTTCCATAAATCATGGAGGACATCTTTGAAATGAGGCCAGCATGCACATATCATGCTCTCTTTGCCATCAGATGCTTTGTTATGGAATTTAGGTGTTAAATGTATGTGATTTTGCATGTGTAGCTACACTACTGAAATAAGGACAGCGTGCACATATTATTGTCCTTGAACTTGATTCATTGTTTACAGTGTTAAGTCCCTTTCTGAGTCAGTTACATATAGTATAAAGCTATAACTCTTGTATGTTCAGCTAGTCATACAGCTTTTTCAATTGATCTAAACCTTTGCAGACATTATTGACTTGAGGGCTTTCTGAGCATATAATTTTCTCATTCTCCTTGCATACATTGTACAGAGTTATGTCCCTTTTTGGTGCTAAATGTTTATACCTTATATGGCAATTCCTGTGTGTGCAAACTCTTCCATCAACTTTCAGTGTATTGTGATGAAATTTTGCACACATGTGGCCAGCATGTGTATTTCGTTACATACTTGCATTCACCTGCATATTGCAGACCTGCCAACCCTTATGATTTTGCAGTAAGTTTTATGGGAATGACCCAAAGTACACATTACGGAAATATAATTGTTTTGGTAAACAACAGATAATAGCTCATCCATGTTTGATTCTGATCTGGGTTTTTATATTAGATTGAGTGGAATTGATCAGAAAACCAGCCTAACTTCACTGAAGTACCTTCCATGCTTTAAATTGCATGTATTTTGTGATGCAAAACATCTGCACAATAAAGCTGTTACTTTTTATTGAAATGTTGTCCAACAGGTGACATGTCAGGACGAAAGGGACAGTAGACCTCTTAAAAAAGTTTTAATAGTACAGAAGAATAAATAAAAAGGATATTAGGATTCTTGGGGAAGAAGGCAAGAAGGTCAACAGATACATTTAGTGAACATCATGTGTTGATTTGAGTGTGTCAAATGGCAGGAAAGATGATTGCCATTGGCATGGCCGACGTTAATTTTTTTTTCAAGGATTACATTAGTTGACAGATATCAAGAAGCCATTGAGCTCTATAGGGTTTCTAATTGCAGTTTGTAAACTGCACTGGAGGTAATTATGGGTCAAATAAACTTTGCCAATGGTTGAGCTGAACATGATGTTTATCATCACTGTATCTGTCTTGAATCACACTTCTGGACTTTTAAATGCTTGTTTCTGACTTGAAAATACCAGTACTTGTCCTTTTACTACATCTTGCTGAAAGCTGATGCTATTTACAGAAGAAAAAAAATCCATGTATGTCCCTTTTTTTAAAAATTGTTTCATGTAGATATAAACTCTGTCTGTGCTTTTCCTTGTATCCATGGATGTAATATTTTGTACTCATGCATATCATTCTGCTATTCCTTTGCTCTTCCCTATTTGCACAGCTCCTTCAAGCTGAAGGGGTGGGCTTGGGTGTGAATTTCTTGGACATTCTTCTAGTTTACATAGGGGATAAATCGTGTGTGCAGCAAGCACCAAATGTTTAACAAATATCTATGACACTTGGCAGACATTATGGACATCAGGTGATCGTGTTCTAGTCTTTCACTTGAATGAATATTCTAGAGGTATGCCCGTTTCTTTTTATCCATTAATATTGTATTTTGTATTTTCATACTTAATATCATTTTTTGGGTATTTTTGCTCTTTTGTATTTGCACAACTCATTCAAGCTGAAGGGGTGGGGTTGGGTGTGAGCTTCATGTTCTTGGACACTATCCCAGTTCTTACAGGTTTTGCAAGTTCTTAATTCTTGAGAATGCACTAAATACCATGGCTTGTTCAAGAGCAGGCAAAAATATCCTTACTTTATCTAGGTGTCTTTCTTTGGGTATTTCTAAATAGAAACCATAATTTTTGTGTGTCATTCTGGTCATGCTAATTTTTGATCATTTATGACTGAATGCTGAATTAAGCCTTCTTTTAAATTTAACATTTTATCGTTGCTAGAATTGAAAAGAAACATCTTTATTCCCTCAAATTGGTTAAGAAATGTAAATTTCTAACTAAAATCATCGTTTTTGAACTTGAATCAAAGAGATTCAATAAATAGAAAGTTTATTAGCTAAAATATGTAACAGTTTAATTACTTTTTCAAGCCTTATATGACTGCTTTACGGTGGAGAATATCATCTTATGACATTGTTTTGGTTTCTGCAGTAAAGCTTTAGTTCACGAACATGGACATTGACCAAACTTTGTTCCGTGCTTGTATATGGTTGGAAAGAAATATTCCCATTTGGGGGCATAAGGTCGAAGGTGCAAATGTCCAGGCAAACACAGCTGAAAGAAATGTTGTTTCAACATAACAGAGTAAATTGAATTCCTTCACCTGAAGTTTTTGGCCCAAAATGTCAGAGGTTAAGGTCAGATTGGTTTTCACAAAGTGAGTTTTATTCTAGACCACATACCTTGACTATACTCTGTGGGTGTCTTGAACACGGAACAAGAAAGAAACCCATTAAATTTTTATAAGAACAATCCATTGTCAGGGTAACTGTGGCATAAACACGGAGAAAGATATCAAGAAAATAATTACATTTGCACTCTAGGTAATAGCAACCAACATTAAAGAGGACAACCAGTTATAGAATGGAAATAAGCTTCAGCTGTTAGGTTAGATAGCTCAGGGGCCAAGGCCACAAAAATCCAGTTAAAGGTAGTTGGTTTTCTATATGATTCATCATATTTCAAAAGAATTCACAAATAGTTTGCATTCTTGGAAAGTATGGAAGGTACCCCATGAATATAAAGTTTAAAGTTCAAGGTCAAGATCAATGTAACCCATCAGTCATTTTTGACCTGCTATTACCAACATAAATTTTTATAAATACAGTGCTGACATATAATGTTCACAGTTCTCTTGACACCAAATTTATGTCCGTCTTGTTTCAGATCATCCCGTTGTGTTGAGTGGTGATAGGATTATGTTCATGGATCCTCACAGAAATCCCGACTGTGTATGTCTAACAATCCAACTGTCCAAACTTAAGAAATGGAAAAAGATCAACATCGAGGACTTCTTCCTGGCTCTAGATGGAACATTCGGTGTTTCCAAAGAGGTTTTGGAGAGGGGGATGTATAATGGAACTTTATTCTGGTTTCCATTGAGATCAGAGGCTTCGAAGCTGTCAGATACATTGTACAATAGAGAAAAGGTGATGGATCTTTTTACTTCATTTAGAACTGAAGCCTCAAGCATTTTGGTCTTTTTGAAACATTTAATGAAAGTGTCTTTGCATGAACGAAAGAGTCATGCAAACATGGTCAATTTGCAACTTTCTCTGGAAATTATGAAAAATGTACAAGAAGTGAGAGAATTAAGACAAGAGTTTCTGACGAAGATTAAATGTTTGAATAAATCTATCTCACAGAATTCTATTGACTGTAGATATCGTCTTTCCTTCTGCACAAAATCCTTTAAGGGAGACAGTGTCATGGAGGAAATGAATAATCACTGGATGGTGATTAATTATTACAAAGGAGGAAGGATGTCTGAAGAACTTCAAGCACTTATTAAGGATGATTCTTTGGGATATTGCCCTTTTGTTGGTGTGGCTGCCCCTTTGGATCAAAATCATGCAGAGTTCAAAGGTCACGTATATTGCTTCCTGCCACTGCCACAGAAGACTAAAAGTATGACAGGATTACCAGTGCATGTCAACGGATTCTTTGCCCTGAGCCAGAACAGACGCCACATCAAATGGCCATCGGCTGAGCAGGATGCGATGCACCTACATAGGGACAAATCACTAATGTGGAATGAGAAACTACTGACAGAAGTACTGCCAGAAGCATATGAAATTCTTATCAGTGAGATGGTCAATCATGCTGAGAAAAACGGAAATCGAGATGACCTTGTTCAGTGTGTATATGAAACTATTCCGAGAGTTGATAAGGTTGTCGATGAATGGAATGCCATACTACCTAGTCTTTTTGGGAGAAGTATTTTAGGACCCACTTTAATGACTGTTAACATGTCTGGAGATAAGAGTTGGATTAGCTGCTCGGAAGCTTTCTTTGCCACATTCCGTCAGTACACTAGCTTGCCACCAACGGTGAAGTCTACCCTGGCTAATATTTTACGGATGTATGGCAAACAATATGTGGATGTCCCTTTGCATGTATTTGAATTCTTCTTGAAATTCAATAGCCATCTCACAGATATGAGTCCACAAAGTTTTGCTGCTGTGTTGAAAGAGAATCCAAGGTACAAGTCCCTGTCATGGGAAGAAAAGTTTTCTGTTCTTGAATTCCTTACCTTGAACTGTCGTTATGAGATCTTGGAGGGTTTGGAGCTCCTTCCCTTACAAGACGGTTCCTTCACAACATTTGTTTCCAAACGCAAGACATCTGACCCGGTTTTGCTTTGCAGCAAGGAGGAAATAAGACTTTTCCCAGGGTTAGAGAAAAAGTTTGTGTATCAAGCAGATGAAAACTGTTGGCTTGAAAAGAATATATCTGCTATAGCCAAACAAGGTAAGAATTACAATGTTGTTTAACAAAAGTAACTTTAACACTCACACACACACATATTGTGATTATCAAATGGTGAGCTTTTTATTTTTTTAGGTGATGAAATGTGTTCAACATTTGCGATCAACAGCATCAAAATAATAATGTCAGAAATATGTAAACCCAAGTTAGTATCCATTGCTTACCATTTTGTTACGCAACTAAAAGATCTGTACCATTTTGATTGGAAAAGAAAGAAAAGGTAACTGTGATATTGTATGGTCACATAATCATAATGTGTTATACAGTTGTCTTATGTTGGTGTATTAGGTTATGCAGTATTGCATACAGCATGCCCAGAGCAGGGGATACGGTGTACCCCACCCTCCCAATTTTAGGACATGTATTTCAAGGGACAGATGGAAATAATAGTGTATAATACACTAACAGTGCTACAAAAGTGAGGTAATCTTGTTTGTTTCAACATTTTTACCACCTTAACCTTGTGATCTGTCCAGTATTATCATAATTTCCTTGGACATGCTGAAGTAACCCATGACAACATCAACATGTTTGAATATGTGGTTAACTTGAAATGAGCTGTACCATGGAATTTTCCCTTCCGGATCTTAGTCTCATTTGACTTTAATGTGCACTCATTATCTACCAACATTTTTTTAAGATAAATACCAATATTTTCTGAATTACATTTCTTTCCAACCTTTCAAATGTTTAGTTAAATTTGCATAAATGTACTCACTTTTGTCATTATTTCAACCTCAAAATAAGACATTCTCCCTGTACATAGGACTTTAATGGATTAACCTCAAAACTGTTACAGTAATGGCCCTCAAATATTGTATTGCTACTTGGTTGGCTATCACAAACTTGCAGGTACAGTGTTTTAGAATAAACAATCATTGCCATCTTACAGTTATGTCAGTATTTGCAATTTTGGACAGTGTTGGCACCAACAGAGACAGGAATGGAAATCCTCTAATGAAAACTTGCAGATGTATTTTCCAATTTGATCTGGACAAAAGCTAGCCCAGGAAGACGCACCGGATCAAGATTTGGGGGACAACAAAACAAACAGTTGTAGGAAACCTGTGAACCTGAGCTTTGTGTGCAGCACTGGTTATGGAATTGTCTGTTGGCTCCTTAACATCTCTTTCTCTTGTGCATAACCTTACAACTGTTGGAGAAATTTTGCTGAAACTCTGCGCAAGTGTGTGCATTACAAAATGGTGTGTCATATTTGTGTACCATAACAATGTCTTCTGCCTCAAGGTTAGAAACATAGCCAGGGAAAATGCTAATTGTATGATTTCCATCTGTTTATAAACTATTATGTTAAAATGCCGATATTTCATTTAAATTTTGCATGACTGGACAGTGATTCATATACCATAGCACACTCCCTGCCTAATGGTAAGGTTATGGAGAGTGAAAACGTAATTAAGTGACTTGTATTCTTATCAAGTGTACAGCATTTAATATTATCTTAAAGAATACTTGCCAAGTAAATATTGTGACTGAATGGTTCTATGCTGCAGTCATGCATTCTGCCTCAAGGTCATGGGCATAGCAAAGAAATGTCATTTTACAAATTTTACAATTTGTATCATGTTTGGAGTGTAAATTTGTAAGCACCGAATATATTGTAATCAAACTTACTAAACGATATATTGGATGTACAGTATGTCTCTTATAATAACAATCACATCTATCTTGTTGTCATGGTCACCTCAACAGAAAATATATCTGTCTTGTGTCTATGTCAGGGGTTAATATAACGTTTGAACAATTGAAGATAAATAAAACTTTTGCAGGTTATCTATTATGACTGGACAGTGTGTTGCATATCATAAAAATGATACAAACCAGTCCACCTGGCCTCAAGGTTAGGGTTGTGGGGAAAAAAAATATAAATATGTGACTGCTGTAAATTTATGGGCATAACTTTTGAATCTGTGAAGATATTTTAATAAGATGTAAACATGTTACCTATTGAAACATGACAATGCCTGTCATATTCAGTCATAATCTCCACCCTCATTGCCATGGTTACAAGGGATAATGTAAACAAATGGTTATGTTTCATTAACCAAGTTGTGACTTGATAATCTATGTCAATATTTTGAGAAAGTCCACACATTATTATACAGTCAAGTCCTAACATAAAAGTCAACATCATTAATAAGGAAATTGCCACAGCGTAGGCATGTACCACTGAATTTTATTAATTTATTTAATGTTTATTCAGGTATATTGGCATTGACCTCAGAATGTTTTGAGGAAATTGTTAGTTTTGTTTAAGATCACATTAAAGAATTAGTAGCAGCCAACATGTCTTCTGGAAAGTATCATCATGTAGAGTTTTAATATTTTAATTACTACTATAGAAAATAAAAGCAAATATTGAATTCTTCCTGCAACACTTAAATCGATGGAGAGAGAGAGTGTTTCACTCTGAAAAAAAAAACTTTCTCCTACTTTATGACAGTTTGAATCTATGTGATGTTCTGAAGACATCAACCAATTAAAAATATGATTTGAAATATTCATTCAAATTTTGAAATTAAAAAGCAATACTAGTGCCAAAATGCCTTCTTGGAAGGAACGTTTTTAATTACATTATCTCTATCCATGAAAGAGCTGCTGCATTATTAAGCTATTTGCTGCTGCTAAACCTGATGATGTCTTTATTTTATAGGTTTATACCAGATACAGCTTATGGACGCTGAAGCATTTCAAGTTATGCTGGGGACAGTAATTCAAATGCACCTTGGCCCCACATGTCCAGCAACTGTAAGGCCATTTTCGATTTTGACTGGCAGCTGGATTCAACAGGTATGGGAACATATTTTCTCACATAAATATGATGTGAGTTACTTTGAACACATGTCACTGATTCCATTGGTTATAAGTGGCTCCTGGTCAGATGTTCAAGAAATGGAATTATACCAACTTACAAACTTTCTGATCGTGAAACAGATACAGAATGTACCCAGTTTGCATGAGGATGTCTACAGATGCTTGGAACTTTTATCTATCAAAGTACTTCCTTCACTTCCAGAGTGGCTTCAGAGATCACAGATATTACAGTATATACATTACTCCACACTTAATGATGTAATTCAGCTGTTAGACCAGCTTTACCTCTCTGATAACAGGGAGAATCTCATTTCTAATTTCAGTAGATCATGTGAAGATGGACTAAAGAAAGAATTTGTCTGTTTTCTGGCAGGTTGTATGTCCTGGTCTTCCAACAGCAAATCTTTTGTGAGGTGCCTTAAATTATTCGCAGAGAGTGGTTCCGTTCATAGAGATGTATCACTTCAAGAGATTGCAGCTTTCACCACAGTTGCAAACTTTCCAGTAAAGTTTCCTCGACCAATTATCATTGGAAGTTATGATGAATGTCGCTTGGCTATTACACTAGGGGCAAAAGAATTGAATAGGAAAAGTTTGATCATGGAGACTTTACAAATGATGCAAGGAGCATCCTACAGATTTTCCGAGAAGCAAATTTTTATGCAATACTTCATTCAAAATATCAGAGAGTTTGAAGGTGACAGAAGCATATTGAAAATGGCTAGCAGTGTTTCTTTCCTTGAATCAAACATAAAAAATGTAATTTCCACACCAGCAGATCTATTTGACCCAATGGATACTAGGTTGCAGAAACTATTTTGCGGTGAAAACCGCTTTCCAGCAGAAAACATTTTCCAAACAAATTCAGATATTGTGGCCTTGAAGATGCTTGGCTTAAAGACACACAATGAATTGTCAGCCACAGATTTGTATGAAACAGCTCAGCTTATGGAAAGCTGGTGTGACAACGAAAATGCAAGACATCTTGTTGCTGCAAAGGCAGGTCAGTTTCTAGAGGTCTTGAAGGAGAAACCTTCACTCCTAAATGACTATGTGAACCGAGATGACCTGAAAGTAAACTTGATGTATATGAAGTGTATGCCACATGCAAAATTAAAAGATCGAAGCTTTCCGAGTGTATTGCCATGGTATCAACAACAAGACACATTAAGTAGACCTTCTGAATTACGACTGATAAAATTTTCTACATTAGTTGGGTCAACAATGCCACTGATTGACTGCCAGAGTAAGGAGTTGTCAGAAGCATTTGGATGGAACCGAAACCCACCACGAGATAAAGTTTTGGAACAGTTGAGATTGCTGATTAATGTTTATGAAAGTAGTTATAAACCAGAACTGTTGCCAGTGTTAAAAGAAATATACCTTGAGCTCAGTAAATACAGTATTCATGACTTACTGGTGGATGAAAACTTCAGAACTCTCGTTCAAAATGGTTGTATTTGGAGAGGAGATGGATTTTCATCACCACAACATGTTTTCCTTGACTCAAAGAGAAATGACCTTGACCTTAGTCCTTATTTGTATAAACTTCCAGAGGAGTTTAAAAGGTTACACTCTTTCTTTCTAGGATTAGGTTGCAACAAGGAACAGAATGTTGATGTTTTGCTGAAGATACAAATTCAAATCAAAGAAAAATATGCATCGGGGAAACATTCTCAAGAGGACGTGAAGAAAGATCTGTCACTATTGATCAGCATTCTCAATAGACTGAGACAGGAAAAAAGCAAGCTGCAAGACCAATTACACAGGATCCTTTTCCCCATTCACTGTGGCAATGAGTTAACTTTAACCCTGAAACCAGGAACAGAGTGCACATATTGTAATGCACAGTGGCTTCGAGATATGACAGAAGACGATGAAGAAGCAGACATATTCTATGTTCATGAAGACGTATCAAACATGACTGCTGAAGAGTTGGGTGTAAAATCTCTGACACAACAGCTTCTATCAGACACTGAGGAACTTGCTATAGAGGAATGGGGTCAGCAAGAATTACTTACTACAAGATTACATCGTCTGCTTAAAGAGGGCTATCAGGATGGATTTTCGGTTCCAAAAGAGATTGTGCAGAATGCTGATGATGCAGGAGCAAAGACTGTGTACTTTCTCTATGATGAGAGAGAAAATGAGGATGCAAAAATCAATCTTTTGGATGAAGGTATGGCAGAATGTCAAGGTCCTGCCTTCTGGGCATTCAATGATGCCAGATTCCAAGAGAAAGATTTCAAAAACATCACTAAGTTGAATGGAGCAACAAAGAAAGCTGAACTGGAAAAAATTGGAAAATTTGGGTTAGGATTTTGTTCTGTTTATAATCTGACTGATGTACCCAGCTTTATCAGTGGCAGTAATATTGTTATTTTGGATCCGCACAAATCTCACCTTGGAAAAGCTTTACCTGGCTCAAGTCCAGGTATGAGAATAGACTTTGGAAAGATGAAAAATCTGAAAATGATGAAGAGGCTTAAAAATCAGTTTAAGCCATTCCAAAATGTCTTTGGATGCAATACATCATGTGCTTTTCAGGGTACACTCTTTCGTTTTCCACTTCGAACTGCATCCCAGGCTAAAAGAAGTGAAATAAGTAAGAAGAGTTATTCTAAAAAGGAATGTCAGGATCTCTTACATATGACAATACAATCAGCTGGAAATTTGTTGTTGTTCACGCAACATATCCAGGAGATAAAGATCTTTCATCTACCTGCAGACTGCAAAGATCCAAAAGAAGCTAAATTGATATTTTCAATAACCAAGGAACATTTACAAGGACAAGCACAAGATTCAAAGGATGAAACAATTCTTTTGCAAGTGTCAAAATTGAAATCCAGTGATTTGAAATCCCATCCACTAAAATGGCTGCAAAAAATTGCAATTAAGGAAACAATAGAGCAGTATGCCGGATATATTCTGCCATCATTGAAAAAACAGGCAGGTATGTCAGTAAGTGCTTCATGGCTTATTTCTTGGGCTACAGGGTCAGATGAATCAGTTAAAAAAATATTCAGAGACATTGTTGGGGCACTCCCTCTTGGTGCAGTTGCTATGCCATTTGAAATGCGAGCGAATCAGTTCTGCCCAGTGCAGCTAAAGGATTTGCCCTTTGGCTTTTATAAAAATGGTCATTTGTTCTGTTTCTTACCACTTCCTATCTCATGTGATTTACCAGTGCACATCAATGGATGTTTTTCTGTGACATCAGACCGTCGGCAGTTGATGACATCGACTGAAGATGACAAAAAGCTTCAATGCAGCAGCTGGAACAAAGCATTGATTAAAGATGCATTGATAAATGCATATATCTATATGCTCGAAGGAATCAGGGAACATGGTCCTGCCCCTGAATATCAATACTACTCCCTATGGCCTTTGAAATGCCAGAACACTGATCTACCTGTCAGGGAACATTTCTTAAAGAAATTAGTACAACTAAAGGTGAGACTATTTCACAGAAAGTTACATTGGGAGAGCTTCGACAAGTGTATATTTCTGGATCCAACTCTTCGAAATGACAAGAGCATAGGAGAAGCAGTATTTGAAACATTGCTAACATTTTATTCTGGAGTGAGTTCTGTGGTCATGGAATTGCCTTGCCATGTAATGGAAAACCTCAAAGTCTATTACCCAAATGAGTTGAGAGAACGAATTGTGTCCAAAGAACAATTTTTCCTCCGTGTTTTTCTTCCAAACATAGAAAAAGAGTTTTGGAGCCAATCACAGACAAATATCAACAAAAGGGACAATATTCTTATTCACTTTCTTGGACTTGAACAAGAAGCAGTGAAAGAGGCTCTTTCCAATACAAGATGCATTCCATCTGAACCCAATGGTGCCCTTAAACGTCCCATAGATCTGGTTAACCCACTTGGCAGATTGAGTGATATGTTTAGTGATAATGATGAGGTATTTCCAAGAGGTAAAAATACCTTTAGGCAAAAAAAGATCACCGAACTTCTTGTTGGTTTAGGTATGATGGATCATTACCTGCCTTTCAGTTTACTTCAGGACAGGTGTCAGTCTGTCGTACAGTTGGCACAGATGTGTGGACAATGTGCAATCGATCGTTGCTCTAAGATTTTGAAATATCTCAGTGAATATAGTGTTCAAAGAGAACTTGAGAAGAATCATAACCATCTTGAAACACTTAGAAATATCACATTTTTGCCTGTTCTTCAGAAACCATCAAATTGGCAATTTTCCTGGAAAGGACACATAGTTACACGTTCAATTACAAATACATGTGACAGAAATCATCCTTCTAAAACAATCAGATTAGCTTCCCCTGCACATCTGTTTGCACAAGGCACTGAAAAACTGGTGGGCTGTGTGGAGCTAGTGTTAGATGAAAAATCTGTTCTAGTTGCAGAGTCAAGAATCCGGTTAATAGATGTGTACAAACTCTTAAGTTTGCGAGGATCAACAAAGAGCAATGTTCCATATGAAACAGTGGTTAAGCAGTTGAAAATTGTTGCACAAGAATACAAACAGAATCAATCAAAAGATACAAGTAAGCATTGTCAAGCAATTCTGCATGAGATCTATTCTTTTCTGGATAAGCAGTGTGAAAATTCAGAGGAAATAAGAAATGAATGTTTTCAAGACCTGTCAAACGAAAGTGTCATCTTACTTGCAGATCAGATAATAGATTCCTCAAGAATTGCCTTTAATTTAAAACATAACTGCTCACCGATTCTTCATAGTCTTGCAAAGACAGACTTGGCAAGATATAAACACTTGTGGAAAGCAATGGGGGTTAAAGAACATTTTGATGTTGAAGATATTGTGAGGGTCCTCGGAGATGAGAAGAGGCAAATGGGACTAACACCATTATCAGCTGAGGACATTGAACTTTTTCATCAATTGCTATCTGCACTACAAAATTCAATGGATCATAAAGGTATTAAATATGCAGATATTGATAACTCCCTCTTAATCGACATAGTAGCTCCAGATTCAGATGGAATATTAAGAGAAACAAGCACCTTGTGCCTTGATGACAGTGAATTTGAGACTGGTCCAGATACAAAAACAGTACATCACACAATATCGCCCAGTCTGGCTCTAGCGTTGGGTGTGAAAACAAAACGAAGAAAATGCTTTGATGATTTTTCTTTTCTAATCCCAAGTGGCCAGAAGGAAAAACTAGTTACCCGATTAAGAGGAATTCTGTCTGCATATCCATGTGATGATGGAATAATGAAGGAATTATTACAGAATGCAGATGATGCAAAAGCATCTGAGATACATTTCATTAAAGATTTTCGAACACATGGATGTAAGAAGATATTTGATCAGAGGTATGAGCCTCTACAAGGTCCAGCTCTGTGTGTGTTTAATAATAGCGCCTTCACACAAACAGACATACAGGGCATACATGAGTTGGGCCTTGGAAGTAAGCGCGAGGACCCGTTAAAAACTGGCCAGTATGGAGTTGGGTTCAATGCTGTATACCACTTGACTGATGCCCCTTCATTTCTTACAAAGGGTCCTGAGCTTGAACATGGGGAAATATTGTGTGTGTTTGACCCTACATGTCAATATTTACCCAAAGTGGATGAACGGAACCCTGGAGTGCAGTGTGTAGTTGATAAGGTCAGAAACAATTACCCTGATGTATTAACAGGTTATCTAGAGGAAACCTTCTTCAAAGCAAATTTGGGAACAATGTTTCGTTTCCCGCTCAAGAATAAAAAAACACCAAACACAACACATATATCATCAAAGCATGTGGATGAGGAAGAAGTTAATAAAATATTATGGAAGTTCCGTGATGATGTCTTTGATGCACTTCTTTTTGTAAAACATGTGTCCAAGATAACTATGTCCAATATTTCCTCTGGGAAACTCATAGAAGAATATAGAGTAGAAGTAACAATGTCAGAGGAGGACAAGAGGAAGAGAGATGAGTTTTTTCAATTTGTCCGAGATGTTTCCAGTCAATATAAACAAGACAGAACAAGTATCATTAATATGCCATCCAAGGAGGTTGGTTACACAGTGACAGTGACAGATGGAAAAAGGATATCCAAATCCTTTTATGTTGTGCAGAGAATAGGATTCAAGGCTGGATTTGAACTTCCAAACACTGTGAAGCATGCACTGAAAGAAAAGAATTTAGGTCAGCTTCCTTTATGCGGAGTGGCAGTTGTTATTCCAAACATCGAAGCATTGTACCAAGAATCTGAAAAAGAGAATGAGTCTTATCATACAGTATATAAGAGGGAATATATTAGGCCTACAGCTGAAAATGGCAGAGCTTTCTGCTTTCTTCCTTTGCCATTGAGAACTGGATTACCATGCCACATAAATGGACATTTTGTTTTAGACCATGAAGCAAGACGATCACTATGGAAAGAAGATAAGGGCTATCGTCATGATTGGAACCATTCTCTTTTTCAGGCTATTATATCACCAGCTTACATTTCAGCTTTGTTGTTCTTGAAACAGCACATATTTGGAGACAAACATGAAAGGTCCAGTAAATTAATTCATAGATTATTAGGAGCTTTACATTCTCAGTTTCCTCAGCTGAGCCTGGCCAAAGATGATGACTGGAAGGCCATTGTACAATTCTTGTATCATTTGATGATAGAGGATGAGGTGGAGCTTTTTCCAGTTGTGCAGGAATCATTGGGTAACAAGCAATCAGTTGGCAGTGTTGAGAAGTCATTGTTACACTGGGTAGCTTTGAAAAAATCAGGAAACCTATTTCCAGCATATTTTCATGAATTGAGTCCTCAGTTAGCAGGTATTCTGAAAGGATTGGGAATGAAACTTGTTGATTCTCCTTTAGTAATTAAGAAATCAATAAAGGACTCCGGAAATCAAATTGAGGAAGTTAGCCCCGATGCTGTTGCAAAATTTCTGAAGTCACACCATTCAACAGAACAGGACACATGCAGTTTGCAAATAAATGTACCAATCTCTAACACAAGAATCGGTACTGCTGACAATATACGAATGGTAATACAGTATCTAGAGAGTATGCCAAATTTCACCGAAGAAATTGACCAGCTACCTCTGCTTCTCACGAATGATGAAGTTTTAAGATTATTTTTATCAAACCAACCCGTTATTATATCAAACTTTTGGGATCTATTTCCATGCTCCTTTGAACATTTCTTGCATCGCGAATTAGTTACTACATGCCAGTCTAAGAAGTTCAGTGATAGTGGTGTTTTATGTGAGCTCAGTGTTCAAAAACTTGAACAACTGTTGCCATCAACAGTATCACCTGAACTATATAAAGCTGGAGAAGATCTAATTTGCAGCAAATTATCTGACAGTATTCCAAATCAGTCATGGATTGTCCGGTTTTGGGAATATCTGTATGAAAGATCTGTAAAATATTCCGACTTTCGATTGGCTACTATTGACCATAGTGTTTTAAAGCAAAATGTGAAAATGCTAGAACAGTGGAGCTTTCTGCCAGTGAAACATAATGATAAAGATACCTTTCTTTTGAGGCCTCTTAATCAGGCGTTCACAGTCGTTGATTTGTGCTCCTTTGAGTTGGACCTTAGAAGTGCTCTTGAAGATCTGAACCTTCCAAGAATTGACACGAGTATATTTAGTGAACGTCGACTCGGCCATTTAGCAAGTATGTTGAACACTTTAGTGGCATCTAATAGAAAACCACGAAAGCTTTTGAATTGCTTGTATTACCACAAAGAAAACATCAGAAATGCAAGTTTGACAATTCAACAGTGCAATTCTTTTCTTGTGTTCTTCTCAAGGCATATGGTTAAACTCAAAGAGGTTGCAGAAAAATGGTGGATACGTGATCGTATTAAAGCTTTGCCTTTGCATATCACACAACAGGGGACTGCTACAAGTCTTGATGAGAATAAAGAAGTAATTGTCGTCCCTACTGGAATGCCGACAGGTGGTATTGGTGAATGGGCAACAAATACGGGACATATTCTTCTTCAACAGAATTCAGAACTCGGTGAACTTCACAAGTTAATGGGATGTACAAATTCATGTACAATAGACATCTATTGTTCCAAAATCCTACCCAGATTTGATGCCCTACCTCAGCGCCATCACATTCAACATTTGGTGTATATCAACGAAAGGCTTCTGCAAAAATCACATTACCATACGACTTTCAATGATGAGCAAACAAAATTAATACAAGTTCTGAAATTGACTGCATTTATTTCAACAGATGATGGTTTGAAGCATGCATCAGACTTTTACGATCCTTTTCATTCTGTCTTCTCCTGTATGTGTGATGAGGGTGATTTTCCCCCTGCACCATTTAATTCATTCTTTTGGAATGGTTTTATGAAACTTGTAGGATTGAGGACAGAAGTCACAGAAGACAAATTTGTTGAGTTTGCAGAAAAATTAGCATGGGAAGGTGCCGTTTGTGTTACAGAAACTGTTAAGGACAAGTGTAGAGTTCTCGTTGAATTTTTATTTAACTCGGATACTTCAACATTCCGAAAGAACACGTATGAAAGATTAGCAAGAATTAAATTTATTCCAGCACACATTGTCTCGAATGAACTGTTATCCATATGCAGACAATGTCCAGATTGTACAAGTCTTATCTGCTTTTCAGGGTCCATACCAGCTTCCTTTGAAAAATTATGCTGGACAAGCATACCGCTGCTTCCAGTGTGGATTGGTACAGAATCCGAGGGTTGGAGACATCATTCACCAAAGCTAGGTGTATACTCGAAACCACCAATTGAAAGGGTTGTTGCACATTGTCAAAACATTTGTGATACTCAAAAGAAGGTTCTATCAGGACGGGATCAGAATATGTTTAATATGGAGCTTTTAAAAACCATTTTGGAACGTGTTTATGCCTACTTGTTCCAACATAAAGACTCGTATCCTGAAATGAAAGGAAGACTAAAACATACTCCTGTGGTATTGATACCAGAGAATCGCAGTCTTCTGCCTGTCAGCAACATTGTTATAAATCTAAGTGAAGAAGACACAGTTGAACCCTACTTGTGTAGGGCCCCTGTATATTATGGGAAATACCATGACCTTTTTATTTATTTGGGTGCTGCAAAAAAGGTGACATGTAACCATTATTTTAAGGTTTTGGAGTCAATATATCAGCAACAGAAAGAGCCTAACACAAAGCTGTTACCTAATGAGATTATAATTGTCAAGACAGCCATTGCAAATCTTGTGAAACTGCTGACAAGAATGGAAGATAAACAAAAAGATTTAAGAGTTGGCACCCTGTATCTTCCCAACCGGGATTTAATACTCAAGGATGCCAGGAGTTTGATAGTAGCAGACTTAAAATCAGTTGAAGAGAGACTGTTAGAATGTAACTTGGATTTCTTTGTTGGATTCCATGCACTTAAGATATATGTCTTGGACCCACAACAAACTGTGAAAGCTTTTCCAGAATGTTGTCGCCCTAGACTGCTGTCAGAAATTGCAGTGGAAGAGATTGACAAGTCTCAAATGAACATATTGGACAGCAAACATGCTGATAACATAGAACGGTTTCTTCATTCCACAGATTTTGTGCATGGTATTTTGAGGCTTGTCAAACATATGAAAAATGAGCAGAACAGGCCGTTCACAAAGGACGATGAGGAGAAAATATATGCTCAAGTAGAAAGTTTGGGGGTAAAAGAAGTCAATGAGCTATACACATATTTAATATTGGAAGGACAAAGAATACAGTCATCTAAGGAGACAGAAATGTGGTTCATTCAGCCTGAAATTGTTGAAAACACAGTTCATTATACTATGTATGTTCAGTCTGAAGATGAAAATGATATGGGCGATGAACAATTTTTTAATATGGTTCACTCAGGAATAATTAGGATGATCAGAATCTGTCTTGAACGCTTGCTTGAAATAATGATGACAAAGATTGAAGAATTGTATGATATGTTGAATTGCTACAGAGGAAACAGAAGCATTGATAAAATACTTGATAAACATCATATAGATCCATATGATCGTCCTCAAGGTTTGTCACACTCTGTATTCCCTCCTCCTGGGACATATGTTCCCAGAGAATTTCATCCTTTCTTGGAGCAAGGGTTTTCAGATTTCCAAAGATATGAATATGATTCTTTAGCATATGAACTTGAAGATGATATTGGTGTGTCAGACAGTGCTGAACCTGTCTACATATATGTTCACATTATTCGTCCATTGCAATCAGTAGAAGCAGTTACATTTGGAATAAAACAGCAGTATTTGATTGACATTGGATATCCTGGAAGAGAATATATTACAGTCTATGGGTACACATTATTCAAATTTGAACGAAAGCAAGACACAACAGCACAAGATCTGTTACCGACCGATAATCTGCCTGTTGGATCTCTCCCTTTTGATGACGCTTGTCACCAGATTATGAATATTCTGCTGGAAGCTTGGAGTCTACCAGTGGAAGAGCGTCATCGTGTTTTGAGACGTCTTATGCTGAGGTGGCATCCAGACAGGAATATTGGACAAGAACACTACTGTACTAGAGTATTTACATATATTGGGGAAGTTGTGTCGAGATTAGACAGTGGACAATCATTAGATGATGTAAGTGTCAGTGCTAACAACTGTGAGACCAGGAACGTCTTTACAGGTACAGTGTATGAGAATCTTGGCAGAAGAGTTAATATAAGAAGTGAACAATATAGGCAGCAACACAGTGAGCAACAACATACATTCTACCAGGCGCACACAAGAAAACATCGGGCACGTCGAGGTTCGAGCCCCAGTCTTCCTGCCCCCGACCAACCTAATGCTCGACGCTGGATACTGCAAGCAAAGAAAGATCTTGTATCCGCTAAGGTTTTCCATCCCTTGGCCGAAAATGTTCCAGCCTTCAACTGGATTTGTTACCATTGTCAACAGGTAAGATCTTCTTGTTGATTGATCTATTTCCTCTTAAGAACAACATAATTTGGAAGGTCAAAGTAGGAAACAATTTAATCACACTAATGTATTGCCTATCACTATGGGGTTGCTTATATTTCTTTGGACCAAAGTACTCTCATACAAGCTTGTAATTCCATCCTCCCATAAAACGGAATGTTCAGGACATCTTGTACCTAGAAACAAACACATTCCCAGTGTAACTCCCATGCCATAGACCCATCTGTGGACATTTTACATTTTTTCACATTCCAAAAACTTATTTTGGCAATTAGTTTTTAATCTGTATTGATTGATTCGAAGTGCTGTCAGTCCTTTCCTATTTCAACGTTTTTCTAAGTTTTCTTAATAGATTATAGGTTTAATTGTGCCTTGTTAATCTATTGGTGATCAAATTAAATTAGATTCTTCCCTTGTCTAGTGATGGATACATATTTCCTAGGCTTTTTTTTAGTTCCAGAATTTTATTTCCTTTTTTGAGAAAATTGTTATATAGAATATTTCTATTATATTTTTCATTTAGGTGTGAAATGTCCATGAATACGGAATAGTGGGTGGGGCCCGCATAAACAAAAGTTCAGTGGGACACCCCCATCAGAGGGTGTGAAATTAATGAATATGACCAATGGTTTTCTGTTTTTCTGTCTTTGGCCTGATGAAGATTGCAGTCAGATTAAAGTCAGTTCCACTGTCCTATGTGAAGTTTGACAGCATTTGCTTAGTGTCATGTTCTGGTGACCTATGCTATTACCATAATCACTAATTTTATCAGCCAGTCAGATGAAGGCTTATATCTTCTCATTTGGGACACTGAGCAATGTGGCTGAAGAGTATAACAATTTGAATCGCTTTCAGATTTTTGAAAACCGCATTTCCACTGGTTAATTCAGAGGTCACCAGAACATGACCCCTAAGTGGTCACTGTCAGGTCTTCATATAGGACAGTGGAGATATGATTTTAATCAGATTGATGAAGTTTGGGACCTTGCCAAGAATCGGTGTACTTAAAAGGGGAGGAAGACAGACCCTTTCATCTCCAGATGGGTTTGTGATGTTTCTAATGCCACTGTGGGTCAGGAAGTTCCAAGACATCCAGGAGCTAGAATAAGACTTCTTGATCCCAGGAGAGTATGGATGTTTCTGTCAATCCATAAGGAATTGGAAAATGACTCTTGATACCAGGATGGTATGGATGTTTCTGTCAATCCATAGGGAATTGGAAAATGACTCTTGATACCAGGATGGTATAGGATGTTTCTGTCAATCCATAGGGAATTGGAAAATGACTCTTGATACCAGGATGGTATAGGATCTCTATTTTTGTAAGTGAAGAGTACTCAGATCTTTCTCTTCGTCAGAGACAAATAAGGCCTAAGGACCCCTGATGGTCATACTATAGCAGTAAGTACTGGATAGGGATCAATCAAGATCCCTTGCAACTGAGGAAAAACTCATTTAAACAGTCTCTGTCCATCCCACCCACCCTCTCCCTCTCTTTCTCTCTCTCTCTCTGAATCGTGGGAGCCACTTTGTTGAACATGGATTCGATTTTGCTGCATCTGTTAAAAAATGTCCATGAAATTAAGTTCACTTGTACTCAGATGATAAAGACTTGTACCACTGATAAATGAATTGTATGTTACTTACAAGTGAAAGTTAGGAAGGGCATTGATCAATACTGATTTCGCATGCACTGTACTTATTCTTGTACAGACAAACATTTCACCAACTTCACCAACTATACAAAGTATGAGTAACTTTTAAATAACCTATAAGTCCAGTACAAGTCAGGCATATATCAAGTTTAAGTTAGAATAAGCCATCTCCGTAATGGATAGAACAAACTGTTGGCACAAAAATGAAAAATAATTCTTAGTGCCAGTATTGAAAATTGATTAAGTTTCTTTTTTTCCAGGCTTTTTAATTCTGCAGTGTATCCAGAAAGATTTCTATGTCCAAACTGTCCATACTTTTCTGTTGCTGGGTTAGCATTTACCATATATAGAATTCAGGGTTTCTGGAATACATTCTTAAAAATTACCATTTTACCCTGGATAAACATTAACATTTTTCCTTTGGCTATAGGAGAAGGTTTGTTTCTCCATGTTTTTCCTGGATTTCTCTGTATTTTCCATATATTTTATCCTTTTCCAGAGTATACTATGAAAAATACAGGTATCTTGAAGAAGTAATGAATACAAATTATTATAATCAATATGATAATTTCATGAACATTTAAATATAGGAGCACAATCTCCTTGCCAGCAAGATAAATAATTTCAATGATTTCCAATATAATAAATAAAAGTTCTCTGTCAGTCTCTGTTTTGTAGCTTAACTTCAGTATTTCAATATTCTTGCATGCTTGATTCTGTTGGGTTTGGTTTGATCTTAAGTGCTGTAATAATGTAAACTGACACTGTTTAGACATAAGCAATATCATGTGCTGCCTCAATCTATTATATCTAGTATATAAAAATTACATTTTATTAAGTCCACATTACTGGCAAAGTGTGACATAACAGTCACTATTTTGTTGGCAGGATCAACAGTTCATTATGGCATTCATAAATATGTTGTGTTTGCAAAGGCTGCCCAAACCCCATGTTATAGTCTTATCAAGCTTGGAACAACCACAAGATATCTGTTTCACCCATTAAGTGCGGTCTGTCTGACCTGTTGGGTCTTTCTGTTGACTTCAGGGTGAGGTGGGGACCAGTGGTATACTAAATTAAAACACTTAAGTCATATTGTAATGTACTTTTTATATCCAATATACACAATAGTTCTGTCCACCTCACAAAATTCTTCACTAATGTTTATCTACATTCTTTCTCACTACATTTGTCCACTCAGAATATCTATTTATCACTCCATAATGTCTATTAGGTATCCTTTCTCTTAACACCTCATCATGTCTGTCTGACTCTTATTTCCAACTACATCTTATCTCTGCTGTTCCTTTTTCTTTCCTTTTTCTTTCTCTCAAGCCCCCCACGAGTCCGGGGTTGTAGAATTGACCCAACATGCCTCGCTACGTGTCATAAGAGGCGACTTAGTAGAGGCAACCTGTTTGCCGTGGGTTACGTCCCGTGTCGGGGGAGGAAAGGATCCTGGTGGTAGAGCAGAGGAAAAGATCCTGGTAGTTGAGAAGAGGCCTTCCGATGCAATACACTACTTTGGAATCTACTTCTTCTAGACCGGTGGTCGGGATGGGCCCGGTCTCGACAAATCGGCTGGTCACGTGGAGCCCTAGGAGGTCTTTACTTATTTGCTTACTTTCTTTATCATTCTCTTTGTGTCTCTCTTGATACCACCATTGCCCCTACAATCTATCCCTTTAACTTTCCATTTCCCAAGTCTTAGAAGACTTCCTAGAAGGCAGTGGCTCAACGGGTCAATTGGGAGGTAATTTTACCAACTGAGTAAATATTACAGGATGCCTCAGGAGGTGATTTTGCCTACTGAGTATAACATCTGTGTATCCCTGGCACTTGAAAAGTGTCCCCATCTTGGGCTCCTTGTAGGTGGGGAGCATGGGTGCTGAATTTTAAACAAACCAACATGGAAATTTAAAAAAAAAAGAAACAACTCAAATGCACCAAAACTGGATCTGACTCAGATGATGAACCGTGAAAAAGACAATTATGAGATTGATTGGTACACCAAAAAGTGTAAAAAATTGAAATCGGGCTGCCTTCTTCTTGAGTGTGGGCGACAAGGTCCAGTGACCTTATTCACCCACACAACACTCATTACGTCCAAAGGCGTGATTCACTGTTGGGACTTGGCTGGAGTTAGCAACACAGATATCAATGAAGGGATGAAAAAACGAAGGTGTCACTGCAGTCGGTAGAATACGCATTAAATGTAACAACAATCTGCAGGACACCAACACCATTGTACTCACCGTCAACAAACCAACGGTACCCAGAGTGGTCAAAGTTGGCTTCTTGCAAGTGAAGGTTGATGTATACATTCCAAACCCAGTTCAATGCTATAAGTGTCTGAAATATGGCCATGATGAAGACATATCCTCAAAAAAGCCAAATATGTGGCCGATGCGGAGACCATTCTCATCAGGAATCGTGAGTGTAGAGCTACTCCGCATTGTGTCAACTGTGGAAAGGAGCACCATGCCGATTCCAAGGATTGTGATACCTGGAAAGAGGAGAAGGAAATACAGAGGGTAAAGTATACATCTAACATTTCCTGTACAGAGGCCAGAAAAATTGTACAGGCAAATACATCCCTCCCTGGCCCACCCTTCTCCACTATTGTGAAAAACAATCCCAAAACAACGAAGGACGCTCAAACACAGACGGATCCACTTGATTCAACATCAGGCTCTAACACCCCCCATTACCAAGCACATAAAAACTCGGCATCTATGCAAAGAACATTTAATAATACCCCACCACTGAGATCACCAAGAAATAAAAACATCTCTCAAGGAAATAAGCAGCAAAATGGGTCAGATGACCCCCATCAAACTCTACAATAGGTTTGGAGACATTGAGAGCATGGATACAAAAGAAACTGCTCCATGTTCTCAAGGTGGTTCAAACCTACCAAAAATCATCCCCGTACTTCCTCCAGAGAAATAACCACAGAGATTCTTTCCATGAAAGGTCTAACCTAGCTCCAGAATCTCCACTTTAAACTTACAATGAAGAACACCATCATACAATGGAACTGTCTGATCCTGCAGTACTATGCCTTCAGGAAACATTTTTAAAAGATACGGACAATATCACACTTAAAACTTACTCCCTATTGAACACCTATGTTCAGAATGTTGAGTTTCTGTTGCTGTGAACAATAGAGCTCCTGATAGCTTCATCCCTTTAAACACAAATTTGCAAGCCATTGCTGTAGGTGTCACTCTTCGTCAAGTGATTACCTTTTGTTCTATTTACATACCACCAAACACCAACCTGCTACCATGAATTAGATACTCTTGTTCCACAAGTTCCCGCGCCGTTTGTTTTGCTCGGTATTTTAATGCCCATAACATTTTATGGGAATCAAATCACACAAGTGACAGAGGCCACCAAGTAGGAGACTTCATTTCTAGACACAGTTTGTGTCTATATAACACGAAATCTCCGATGTACTTGCACCCAGGAATGGGTACATACACGTGTGACGACTTGATAATTTGTTCTCCTTTGCTACTTTTGGATCATAATTGGAAGGTCACTGATGACCTTCTCAGCAGTGATCACTTTCCAATCTCCCTTGAAAATATTAACTCTACAATTGATAACACAATTCCACAATGGAATTTACAGAAAGCCAACTGGGCCAAGTTAGAAACACTTTGTACAGATAGGCTTAACAGGGATACCGATCTAAACAACAATGACCCTATTGGACATTTTTCTTCTGTCTTAATCAAAATTGCAGACGAATCCATTCCTAAGTCCTCACCGAACTGTAAAAGAACCCCAAAACCGTGGTTCACCAAAGAATGTAAAGAAGCCATTAGACAATGCCGAGAAGCACTGAAAAAATTTAATAATCGTTCAGCACCCGAAAATTTAACTAAGTACTGTATTGTTTGGGCCAAAGCCCACCGCACAATTCAAGAAAGTAAAAGAGCATCATGGAAAAAAATATATGTTTCAACTTTAAATTCTTGTTCCTCTATAAAGAAAGTTTGGAACATGATCTGCAAAATAAATGGAAAGGGAAAACACAATTTTTTCTGACATCTGAAACTAAATAACAACAATTTCAATTCCAAACATGAAATAGCTAATATACTTGCTGATTGTTTCTCTAAAAATTCTTCATCGTCTAATTCTTCAGAAGCTTTCCGAAGATGTTGGAGCTTATGGAATCTTTGAGTAAGACCCATGATACATCTCCTGGGCCTGACAATATACATTACCAGTTTTTGAAACACCTTCCAGAACCATCATTAACAGTTCTTCTGGAAATCTTCAATGATTTATGGATTACTGGTAATGTACCAAAAATTTGTAAAGAAGCAACAGTAATGCCAATTCCCAAACCAGGTAAAGATAGCGCAGATCCTACCAAATATAGACCCATAGCACTGATGAGCTGCATGTGCAAAACAATGGAATGATTGATCAATTCTTGGCTTGTATGGTATTTGGAAACCAACAATTTAATATCTCCTTTCCAAAGTGGTTTTCGTTATGGTCGTAGCACCAACGATCGTATTGTTAGACTGGAAACATTTATTCACAACGCTTTTATCAAGAAGGAACATTTAGTAGTGGTTTTCTTTGACTTAGAAAAGGCTTATGATATGACATGGAAGTACAGGATACTAAATGACCTGCACGATCTAGGTTTAAAAGGCCGCCTGCCCTCTTTCATATCAAACTTTCTCTCAGACAGAGAATTCAAGGTATGAGTGGGCTCCACCCTATCTGATATGCACGAGCAAGAGATGGGTGTGCCCCAGGGCAGTATTTTATCTGTGATGCTTTTCAACATAAAATCAATAGCATCACCAAGTGTTTGGCTCCTGGTGTGGATTGCTCGTTATACGTTAATGACTTTCTAATATGTTATCGATCAAAGCACATGCATACAATTGAAAGGCAACTATAGCAAAATGTCAACAAGATTCAAAATTAGGCCAGTACTAACGGTTTCAAATTCTCCAAATCAGAAACAGTATGTATGCATTTCTGTCAGTTACAAAGACATCATGAAGAACCTAAACTCATGCTGGATAGAACACCTATTCCAGTTGTTGAGGAAACAAAGTTTTTGGGTATTATCTTCGACAGAAAACTGACTTTTATGTCACACCTAAAGAACTTGAAAACTAAATTCTTGAAATCTCTTGATCTACTTAAAGTAGTAGCGCACACTGACTGGGGTGCTGATAGAAAAGTCATCCTCAGTTTATATAGAACGTTTATTCGCTCCAAACTGGACTATGGTTGCGTTGTTTATGGTTCATCTAGGAAGTCCTATTTGAAGATGCTTGACCCAATTCATCATCAAGGAATAAGACTCGCTTTAGGAGCATTTAAGACATCCCCGTGTAAAAGCCTTCTCGTTGAAGCAACGAATCACCTTTATCATATCATAGAGAAATGCTTTCCGCATGGTATGCTCTCAAATTAAGATCGGACCCTCTGAATCCTTCTTTTTGGCTGTATTTCAACCCAAATACAAACCCTTGTACAAAAATAAACCAAATGCCATGCCTATGTTTGGCATTAGAACATCATCCAGCCTTGACAGTACTAAAATTGATCTTTCAAAAATTCAGTAAACGTCCATCTCCGAAACACGTACTTAAACAACCAAATGTACTTTATGCGTTACACGATTGGAAAAAAAAATTTGAGACAAACTCTTCCAGCTTCCACAACTCTCATGAACTCCTCACCCAATTTAAAAACTACACAAGACTTTATACTAATGGACCAAAGGATGAGGAAAAGGCTGCTGCAACCTTTGTTAGTGGAAAACACACAACAAAAGTTCACTTGCCAAATGGTACATCAATTTTTTCAGCTGAAATCAGAGCAGTAGACCTTGCACTGCAATATATTGAAAACAAACGTATTTTAAACAGCATCATCTTCTCCGACTCGCTATCGGTACTTCAGTCACTACATAATAGAAAACTGGAGAACCCATTATTGACCAATATTCTCCTCAGACATACTAAGCTGAGTACTTCCCACAATATAATATACGACCCTAGAGCCATCTGATTTTATAATACCGTATACTGATTTTATATATAGTATCAAAGAATCTTTACATCAGAAATGGCAGGCATCATGGAATGATGCAGTGGTTAACATGCTTCATGCAGTCAAGCCAACCCTTAGAGAATGGACTCCTTCCTACAGAACCGTCCGTAGGGAGGAGGTTGTCATTGCAAGAATTCAAATTGGTCATACTTGTATAACCCACTCTCACATACTAAAAGGAGAAGACCCACCAGAGTGCATTTCTTAAATGAACCATTCACTGTTAAGCACTTTATGATGGAGTGTTTCGACCTCCAACCTACGTGCGATCAGTATTTCAATGTGCATGAGATGATGGAACTCTCTGATACAATAAACGCGACTTGTATTATAGAATTCCTGATGGAAGCAAACATTTGTTATAAGCTATAACTTTCATGCTGTCACCTTGAACAGTTTTATGCAAGGTATATACCGTCTCTTATTTTCAATAACTTTTCATCTGTCTTTATTATCATACACCATTTACACTCCCCAGTGATCAAGCTTTATTTATTTATTACCTTTACCATTTTATCGTTTTACTTTTAAATGTGTGTTTTCATATCGCTGGTCAATAGAAACATTTTACCACTTTTAAATATTCCTAGATATAACCTTTTGTATGGCGCTAAATAGCCTAACAGTGCTGCTGTGCCATAAAAATACAACCTACCAACTAACCAATCTTTCTCCTTCTCTTTGATTTCTTTCTGCTTTCCACCACTCACTATACCTTGTATATATATGTATACACACACAAATATCATAATTCCACACCCTTTCCTCACATACAGAATATGATTGGCTAACCATTACTATATGAATGACAGCTCCCTTTCCCCAGACCATACCATAACTTAATGGTGCTGAAACAGCAGGAATATGACCCAGTTATCCAGATATGTCATGATGCTGATCTGTTTACCCAGATTTGTCAAAGCCTTCCTGAAACCCAAAAGCTTTATTTGCTATTGATATTTTCTCACACCCAACTTAAAATAGTTTCTGTGATGCCGACCTAGTTACCCAAATTTATCTTTGCTTCCCTCATGTCTGTTTTTGAAATTCCCATATTACCAGACTTCACACATCCAACATATTACTTAGTGGAAACCCTTTATTGGTACTGCTGTATATTTTACTTTTTCCCAAACTAAAAATCCCTTTGGTCACATATATTAAGAATCCCATTGGTCAATCTGTGTTATGGTTTTCGTTCATGGTATTGAATGTTCTTGTATTATGTCAGCCCTTTCATGGATTTGAAATTAATCATCATCACTAGAAGATAGTTCATTCTGGGATGTTCTCTTTCAAACTTATGACTTTGTGGCCAGGGTAACATGTTTTGTATCAAATGTTTATTCACATGCTGGACTTGAAGGCACTATCATTTTTTTGCTTCATTATATAATACGACTACTCAGAAATTGATGATGTAATAATGTGATAAGAACTACAGTATATCAGGCACCGTTCATTGCAAGCAACTGTCTGCCATGGAACAAAGGAACAACTTTGAACCAAAGGATAAAATCATTCCCTCATGTTTTGATAAATTTTTGCATGTAAATACCCTGTATTATCACCACATACAAACCACCTTTGCACATTTATACACTTTTGTCGAAGCTAAACTGCATATATAAATTATCTCCTACCTACAATAGGCAACTGAGAAAGCTCTGAAAGCTGCTGTGTATGCAAAAGATGCAAACAAAGTGGATCTGAAAAGTCATCAGCTTGCCAATATTGCTACAAAAGGTTGTTTGAGCCAAGATCTTGTCCATTTAGCCATGAATCTCCAGTCATGCCTAGGAGAACACACCAGAATGAGGTACCCTGACCCCATTGCCAGAACACAGATTCCATCAGAATTGTATACAGATGAACAGGCAAGAATTGCCCTTGAAATAGCAGAGAATGTTGTTCAGTTGGTGGATGAAAATTACCTCAGTTAACAGTCAGCTCAAGTAAGTACAGTATGACATTGTTGCTATGTAATGTAAATATGGTATCATTTTAGTAAAATGTTACCACATAATCCATGGCTGATTGTAACAAGACCAAATTAATTTGTGCCTTACTCACCTTTCTTACATATAACAAACTTTGCTTATTAAGCAGAATTTTATTTATATTTGTACTCAGAATGTTAGGATGTATTATATGCTATGTTCATTGGTAGCATTTCTATATTTAAAAGATCTAGTGTTTATTACAAGCAAATTCTTTTGAATATTAATAAAAAAATCTGTTCACAGCTTTTGTATACTTGTACTAAATTGAAAATTAGTCATTCACTCAAAGGCATGAGTAATATCTGATTGAAGGTTAGTGGTATTTGTTAACTACTAACCAACATGAAAACCAAAGCAGAGAACTGGAGTTTCTCATTTGTGAGTGAACATATTCTCAATGGGCACATGGTTGTCATTTCTGACATCTAATCTGTCTTATGCTGTCTGCAAAGTATTGTGCACACAGCTTGATAAACTATATATTACAGGTGTGTGTGTATGTGGGATCTGGATTTTTAACATAGCTTTAACAATTTTTCAGTTACATCGCTATGATGTCTGAAGTGTGGCAGTTTCTAGTGATGTCTAGCACTAGGGCATTATGCCACAGACATGTAGCATCATGTCCCACCTAGCCACATTATTCTGACACCAGGCCAACTAATCCTAACACTAACCTTTTAATGCTGAGTGTCAAGCAAGGCAGCTGCTAGTACCATTTTTATAAGTCTGGTATGACTCAGCTGGGGTTCAAACCCATGACCTCCCACATCCAAGGAAGATGATCTAACCACTTAGGCAACCAGAGTGGTCTGTTACGTGTAAGAAAAGATCTATCTTAGTGGTTTCATATCTGAAACTAAACAAGTCTAAAATCTTCTGAACTTTGATATTTTTAGAAATAGAATTTTGTTGTTATTGTTGTTGTTGTGGGGCTTAACGCCATTTTTCAGCACACGAGAGGCTATACATGGCAGCCAGTATTAATGGTGGAGGATGAAACTGGGAAATCCCCGGAAAGAACCACCGACCCACGAGAAGCTACTGGCAAGCTTTCTCACATATCCACATTCACCGAATCCTAGACTCGAACCCACGCAGACAGAGATGAGATGGCAGTGATCCATAACGGAGAGTGCTTTAGACCACTCGGCCCCGAAATAGAATTTTGTAACGAGTATGCTCTGCAAGTTACTAATCAGACTTTAGATAATAATGGCATAAAATACTTGTAATGTTTAGATAAAGTGTTGAATATGGACAAAAGTATATGGTTTCCTGTATACTTTTTTAAACATTTGATCACACTCTGGACAACAATGATGGAAAAGATGCACATAGCAGAACAAGAACTTAGCAGAACGAAAAGATAATTTATATGAGTCATGGCTAATAAAAATAATAATTACATTTTCGATATTAATATCAAGGTTGAATTAAAATGAGTCAATAATAGAAACATTCTTAACATTATGTTTTCTTTTGCAGTGAACTATGTATGCCTTCCTGACCTTTAGTGACAGGAGAGTCCTTCTCATTGTTACAAATTCTATGGGAAATTGTCATATTTTCTTGGGATGTCATTTATGCAGATTCTCAAAGGACAGAATTTAAGGGCTAATAATGATGATGAAGCCTTCCATGCTTGGATTGTAAGGTCACAAAATCTTTACATTTTAAGTATTGTAGATATACATCATAGTTGATGATGTAATTTATTTCAGTAATTCATTTTGAAGGTTTATCATGATGTGTATCATGAACATTGTTCCTCAACTGTTCATGTTGTAAATAACATATCTTAAGTGGATAGATCAAAACTATTTTATATGCATGTTGTATGTATGAAATGAAAACTTTTGATTTTGTCAAAGAAGACAAACAATTTATAATCATCGTGTTCTACTTATATTTTAATCACATGAAATTTTGAAATTTTTGTATTGCTCTTTTAGGAGAATTTTCAGATCTGCACACATTTTGGAAAATATTTGTCCTCATCAATTGTTATTGTAAATACTTTTTTTCATATGTACATTTTTCATGAAATCTTTAGCTCCCTCCATTTCTGGATTACTATTTACATTTTATGAAGGCTTTGCTTAAGGAAAACTGGCTGTATTCAGTAATTAGCCACATTCTTAATTGATACAGCAATACCAATGCTAATGTGTGTATGCTTGATTTTCTAAACTTCGAGAGAAAAGGTTATATTTTGAATGTCTGCATGCAATGCATAATGTATACTTATCGTTTTAAAGCAGAATTACAGCTGCTGAAGTTGCCTTGGACAACTAAATACTTGTATTGTTTTTGGAGTGTTTTTGCACAATGTAAGGATTGTTTAGAGGGCCTACACTATTTTAAAGGCTTCAAGCATGAATCACTGCGAAGCATTTAAAACAATCTCATGTGTGCCCTAATATGTCATATACTGATTTTTCATGAGATACTTGTATTGTATTCTTGAGATATTTGTACACCATTATTCTCTTGTAGGGATACAATTTTGCAATAAATTATTTTTGTCATATATAAATAACATGTAAAATAGTGATTGTATGTATAACATATTTTGTTTGTTAGTCTAGTAAGAAAACTTGGTTGATACGCAACAGCGTACATGATATATGTACATGATGTTTAAGGTGATCCATAGTGTTACTTGCAGATTGTGGTCCAGATTATTGCAGATAAAACTTTGTATGGTATGCTTCAGTTTTCTTAATACGTCTTTGTAAATATCATCAACTACTGACATGTCAAAAACAAGCTATTCAGAAATGTATAGCCAAAATGTAAATATAAATGCACAGTTAGCTTTCATTTATTTGATATACAACATTAAAAATGTTGATTTGGATTTAATGTATTTGTTTGTTTGTATTTTAGTTGTTTAAATTCTTTCAAACATCATGTAGATTGTCAAGGTTTTTGATGTACAGAATGAAGGGATGTACAGAATGAAGGGATGTACAGAATGAAGGGCAAAATGATTATCTTTTATTGCAGTGCTATATAACTAGCAAGTCATACATGTATAGGTGCACTTTTATTCCAGTTACTTAGTTGAATGGGAATATTTTTAGGTCAAATAAATATGCAGGATTTCATATTATGCTGTACAAAGACATGTTCATCTGTATATATCCCATTAAACCAACATGCAGATAGCATCATTCTGATACATGTACTGATATATTCCAAATGCTTAAGTGTGTTAGAGTTTGTTAAAGGTACATTGTTACTCAGATTATATCAACCAATAATAGTGTACACTTAATGGCAATTTGCATCAAATCAGAATGTGAAATGAAACTAATACCATAAACTGGTTATTTTTGTTGGTATTGATCTTAGCTTGTGATTATGCAAAAAAACTGAAAGAATGGCTTTTCAAAGACTCCTCTACAGTAAGATGGTGTATGAGGGACCAGATTTCTTAAAAAATGGATAGTTGTTCATTAGACGTTGACATGCCTGCTTTGTGTAAGCCTCAAAATCCACAAAAATGTATACACTATGCATGAATTCGAAAATAAGTCAAACACAATTAGTAAACCTATTGCATATTTGCCATGTACAAAAAAGTATAAGTAGTATACAAGTCTGTATAACTTGACATTATAATAGTTTGCATTTTATAGTCTCTTCTATTTACTAAGAACAAACATTTTCTCAGATGTGTACAATAGTAAAAGTCTATCCAAATGTAATAATTCACAAATGCTTGCAATTGCACTTCACATTGCAAATGTTGCATCTGTATGATTGTGATTTTGAGGTTGAATTGTAGCAGTAACCTCAAAAGATTTCTTGAAACTCAAATATGATATGTCTATTCATACTAATTGTGTTTTATAAGTAATTTCATGTATTTTTTGGTTCTAATTTGCATCCTTGACGTCTGAGATTTTGTATCTACATTTCTTGAAGTTTAACCTTGTGTTATATAATATAATTAGAATTTTCCTTATGAAATAATTCATATCACCAACACATAATTGTAACCATTCTTTAATTATAAGTAACAAATTCAAACTTTTTTAATGTAATGTTTAAAACAATTTCTTGCAGAAAACATGGTCTGGATGATATTGTATAGTAGGTTCTTTCTGCGATTCCAGAGCATGATGGTATCCATTGGAAAATTTCTTTCCTCTGTCTTACACCTATGGTCATGACCCTCTGTCATTGGTGTCTAATTTACATTATATTAATTGTTTTTTACAAGAGTTTATAGATTTTCTTGTTTTTTGTTAAAGAACTGGTTGATCCCAAATAAAGGAAAAACAAATAACTTGCAATGTTGATCCCCTATACAATACTAGAATTATCGGTGTAGTTTATGATTGAATAGTACATAAAAATCTTACCATGTTTTGCTTATCCATGTGACCTGGCTGCTTTGTTTTTCCACCAACAAGACATTAGTATATAGTCCATTCTAATCAAATCAAGTTTTCCAATATAATGATGATCTGACGGACACAGATGCAAGATCATATTATATTGACCTTCAAGTCAGTAATCCAGTATGCAGCATTCACAGTTATCAAAGTGAAGAACCTCAGGTTTGACATATCTTTTCTAATGATAAATATCTCTACCACATATGAAGTATCTGATAGGTTACTAAAATGAATAGCTAGAGAACTGCAGATGTCAGCAGAAAATAAACCATTTTATCAGTGCTTGAATGATCTATATATTTTAAGCAGATCTCAGATTCATGCCTGGCACATAGTCTATTTTGCAAATTGAAAACAAAAACTGTACACATCTTGGACTCTGCACTAATGCATTATGTAATAATAAATAAATGAGCCTGTCATGTGATATTTAGAAACTCTTCATTGTGGTTGGTTGGGGCATTGTGATAATGATTCTTTTTGTGTAATAATTATGCCCTTATGATGTCATTATTGATGCTTTATTTAGATGATATGACCAGAAAAATGAGCGACATCACTTGCCCATTCTTGGTGTGCATGCTACTTAAATGATGCTACCAATAACATATTTTGAAATCATTTACCTATTTTTGGTATGCTACTTAAGTGACATAAAAATGTATACACTTTGACATTATCTACCATGGTATATATGTTTTTTAAGTAATGCTTCATTAGACATATTTTTGTCATCTATTATCCTTTTCAGTACATGTATTTACTTAAGGGATGCTTCAAGGGAGACATTTTTACATCATTTGCCATTTTTGGTATGTATGTATCTTACATCATGTTACAGTAGATCCATTTTGAAATCATTTTCCCATTTTGTTACGTATATATGTATCTTATATCATGTTACAGTGGATCCATTTTGAAATCATTTTCCCATTTTGTTACATATATATGTATCTTATATCATGTTACAAGATGTACATTAGGCATCATGTGGCCATTTTGTGTGTATATATATATATATATATATATATATATATATATATATATATATATTGTCAAGAGGTACATTTGACATAATTTGCCCATTTATGGTATATATGCATCTTACATTGTGCTACAAGTGATACATTTTACATTATTTACCCATTTATGGTATATTTGTAATAAGTGATGCTACAAAGGATACATCTTAACATCTTATCTCATTTTGGTACATTTGTATTTTACTTGATTGATGTAACAGTGGATACACCACTGCACCATCATTTACCAAATAGCATAATGATTACTATGCACATTAGTAGTTTTATGAGATTGTACAAACTAAAATGATGGAGTGTGCATTACAATGAAATGACGCGAGATATAAAAATCTATTTGAATGCTGGTACCAAATACTGATTTATGCTACATAATACTGTCGTCCTAATTTCTTGGAAGGGTTTGCATAGATTAATTTAGAGGGTTTTGTCTGCATTGCAAATTTAAATGCTCCTTGTATAGGAATGATCACTGTATTGTTCTAATCAGCGAAGACTGATGACAAGGTGAAGGAAAGATTACTCTTGAATTGAGTATATTAGATGTCATTGCTCTCAAGCTGCATGTAAAGATACAAACCTAATGTAGCAACATCAATTATAGCATGTTATTATTATCATTATCATTACTATTATTATTATTATTTCTATAAATGATATCATATCAAGGGATTTATTTATCTTTATGCATATCATTGGTATTTCATCATGCTTTTACCACTGGTATATAATATCCAGTGTGCATGGATCAATCCAGTAGTTTGGATAAGGAATTGATCCATATTGGCACATTCAACCTGTGTATAGTGGTCACCCCATGGACATGCTGAGATAGGCATTTATAATATAGGTGGCCTTTTTTACTGGGTAACCCAGCTTGTCAGTCTTCGAGATTAATTAAGAATGGGAAACATATCTTAGCAAGAGATACTGAAGCAGTATTTAAAATTCTGGCTTATCATAGCATACTAATGGTTTTGTTAATTATTTTATTTAAAGCAGCAAAATAAACTGTGATTTTTCAGTATTAAATACATACACAACACATGAATTCATATAAATAGATGTAGTTGGAACTTCCTGGATCTTCATATAAATAGATGTAGTTGGGACTTCCTGGATCTTCATATATATAGATGTAGTTGGAACTTTCTGGATCTTCATATAAATAGATGTAGTTAGAACTTCCTGGATCTTCATATAAATAGATGTAGTTGAAACTTCCTGGATCTTCATATAAATAGATGTAGTTGGAACTTCCTGGATCTTCATATAAATAGATGTAGTTGGAACTTCCTGGATCTTCATATAAATAGATGTAGTTAGGACTTCCTGGATTTTCATATAAATAGATGTAGTTGGGACTTCTTGGATTTTCACATATAGAACCCAATGAAGACTCAGAGCAATTATGGTAACTGCCAAATTCAGTATGTTGAGCATATGATCATTAAATACAGATTATTTACAAAAGGAATTTGTAATGAAACCGAATGACCAATTTATACAGGTTTTACTATCCATTGCATAGATTATCTGAATCAATTACATGCAAGTTGATCAACACAGATGGCCTCATATTTAAGCCATTCCTATTCTAAAATTTGAAGATGAAAGTTAAATTCGTAAATCCAGGAAAGATAAGTTTGGAAGTTAAATTAGTAAATCCAAGAAAGGTAAGTTTGCTACATTTATTTTGCATATGCAACATGTCAGGGTAATTGCACAGAATATTGTACACAAGTATCCATGTTCGAAGTGAAAGTCTGGTTTTGTCAAAATGCATAGTTGGTACTTTGAATTGTTCTTCGCCTAGAGGCTATTTGTTTGGTAATTTATTTGATTTTACATAATTTGCAACCAGTGTTGCTGCAGATATCATTATTTACCTGATAGGAATATCTTGTAATAATAACAGCTTAAGGTAATGACTTTTTCTAACTAGTGTTGTCATTTTTATTTTAACAGTTTAAGGAGAGATTCATCTGAAATTATGCAGGGTGATTGATATCAGCCGACTTCATTTGTAATTTTGTCATTTATATTTGACTGATTAATGAAAAATGAATTGTGAAGTACAACCTATATATTGTGGGCAACCTTCACTTAATTGATAATTTGTATAAATGATAACACTGCTTGATTGTGTACATGTAGATCAGGATTATTTCCACTCATGTATCGGTGCTTTAATTTTTTTAAAATTTGAATTGCTCATAAATGCAAGAGTATTCAGTAACAATTAAGGCTAAAAATACACCCTGATACTTTGATGTGATATCACACAAGACTGAAATAAAAGCTCAGCCTTTATACTGAATGCAATCATCATGTTTAATGTTTATTTTGAAGTAGTAACTGGATTGCTTGAATAGTTTGTCTTTAAAAATAATTTAAGACTCTTGTGTAGACTGTTTACGAATAGTCGCTGTAATATTATTGCACAATCTTTTATTGTGTGCCTGATGGAAATGATGGAGTCCTCTTCCAGTTTGAATGAGGCAGTTCTTGTAAGGGAGACAATAAATATTTGCTGATTCCATCACAGCAACCCATCTATTAGGGACATTTCATGCTAAGGAACACATTTACTTTGGCAGCATGATTTTAGTTGATCCTTTACGGAGTTATTGTAATTGTGACTTAATAGAAATGTTTTCTTTTTTGAGCACAATTTTGTTCAGTAGTATCAAACATTATTTGATTCAGAATCTAATGTTATATTTTATAATATATCTTACACAGAGGTCACTCCATATAGGAACCCTTGCTATTTTGACATTTGGGATGCAATAAATGCCCATTTTGATATATTAAAACATGCGCATATTTAAAGGATGGAACTGAATAGCAAAGAGTAAAAAATATTTTAGCTGACGCCAAGGTAAGTTTCTTATCATTTGGTTGACTTAATTAACTAGCTGACTCATATGTTGAAAATTGGAGCTTCCATAAATGATCACCTTTCAGTGTCAAGCTCTTAAAGGAGGGGCTAATTGGCCTACAAATCTGATAAGCCAATAGGTGTTTAGGTTATTTTGTGTTTTATTTGATACAAGAAAATAACAAGGCTCCAATCACTGTGACATATATTGTACTTACTGTTTCTAGACCTACTGGTCGGTTTTAAATCTCTGCATTCCATGTGTTGTTCATCCTAACAGCATGCCATTCTAGATAATTATTGCATCTGAAACATCAGAGTTCTGCTATGTATAATATCTATATAGCATTTTGATACAGTTTATTATACAGTTTAGTATGTTTTTTATATCTTTGTAAGTTTAATTACATTTTAGTTTGTATGGTAAGATATGCTTCTTCATATTATATGATGTGCATTGTTTCATATTTTAACATTATTTTGACGAGAAACCTATCGACATGATTGGTTTGATTTAGAGTTTATTTTACTTCTGTTTGTTTATTTACTTTTGCTGTGCTAAGTTAAATTTTATGATAAATGAAGATTAAGTGGGGTTATGTAAAGGGTATCTTCAGAATAGTGAAATATTACAGCGAGCAACAAAGAGAATTAGTTTTTCATTGTTGAAACGTTATTTGTATTATTGTATAGAACAAACCAAACTTGTATTGTCCAAATTTAGAGCACTTTCCAGCATTTGTTTGGCTGTCATCACAAAGGAGATGATGATCCCTACTCCCCCTTTCAAGCAATAATCAAAATTGATTGGATGTATTTAGTAAAACTATAGTATTTGAAGAGACATAAGTATTATAAAAGCTTGCATGCATGATTATAGATAATAGTTCATAATTTTGGAAAATGAAAAAAATTGAAAGGTAAAATGTTTTAAAAATATGGAAGATCAAGTATAATTAAAGATATTGAATTAGAATACTTGTACCATCCCCTTGACTATTTCTACTGGCAACCATACCTCCAACTTCTGCTGCTTGTTCATGCATGTTTTCAATAACTGTGAAGAAATAAGCCAAACATCTATATTTTTAGATTTATTAACCAAACATATTCGGAAAACATTATCAGTGTTATAAAAATTGCAACATTGTGTACAAAAGTATCACTCAGTACTTGCACAGTAGAACTTGAGCACTGAGAACCCTTTTAGAACAACTTGTATGCAGATTTAAAGGAATAAAGGACTATGGAATAACAATGCTAAGTATGATTTAGGTGAAAGCATGCATGAGGAATTTTGAATTATTTTCATTTTGTAATTTCCTACCATGACACTGAGTGTGATGTACTCAATAAGTATATTTACAAACCGTCTTTTTTAATGATCCTCAACAGTGCATGGACAATATGGTGTCACAGTTTTTGCATAACAGAAAGAGTTGATTGAAAGGAAAAGGGAGGTGGATATTCTGTTTTAGATGGTGAATATTGTTATCATGAACAAGCAATGCATTTATATCTATGCTATTGCATGTTATATTTACACCATATATAGATCTGTGATTAAGATAATAAATCAAACAAATATTGGATTGGGTGCAGCTAATATCAGTGAATGTTTCCCTCCTGGAAGTAGTCATAGGATATGTCCATGATCTGACATCATATTGTGCATGCACTGTATATTAACTGTAGCCCATATCAACCATGATGATTTTCTGAAGATTTTTTTTTTCAACATTTAGATAGCCTAGTTATATTTCTTCATCTTTTTCTTATTGTTATTATCACCATCATTATTTGACCTTCAAACTTTATATTTACAAACTTGAGTAGTTTAATTATTTTCAGAATTTATCAGACATGCTTTAGGTCTTTTTGATTGACGTTTATTGATTGATTTCTTTTTTATGTTTATTTATTGATTTCTTTTTTTGAAAATAATGGTTCACTCAAAGATGTCTCTATTCCTTAGAACCCATTTGCACTAGCTAAGAGCTGTTTAAATTTCTTTCAATCAAATCAGTCTAAACTTTGACCACAGATTTGAATAGTTTGGAAAAAGGTCTGTATGTAAATTCATTGGGTCATGGTTGACCAAATCATTTCTTACCTTTATAGTAAATGAATATTTTTTTCTAGTTGCTGCTTTTGTAAACCATTTATTGCATATTCTAGGATTTTTCGATTTATTTCCCTTCAGACATAATTACGGGCTATAGTCACGCGCGAGGAAATTTAACTTGAGAACTATTGCTCCTGTACGGTAATGAGTGTGTGACTGGCATTTGAACCTTTTCGAGACATGAATGAGCTTGATCGCAGTGCTCCAGTTAAACTGATCTGTTTACAAACTCAGCCTAAATGTTTGGGAGATGTTTTTTGGGGGGTTTTTTTCTGTATGCCTTTGCCAATATTAGGTAATAAAACATTTATTTCATGGCTATGTAAGGAACAGAAATGCCCCTTGTTGCTGTTGACAAGCAGCTATTCTATTGCCTAGGACCTCAAGCAAATAATTTGGTCTCCTGCCTACATGGCCATGAAATATGTATATGCTATTGCTTGTAGAAGATCTACAGATACGTGTCACAATAGTCTGAGATGAACTTAATTCTAGTTCGGGTTTGAAAAGAAATGTCAAAAATGAAGCCGTTATACTGGAAATATAAGGGTTATCTTTCTTTTGTTTGAAAGATAACTAGAATGCAGATAAAAGAAAATTATGTTGAAAGGAAATTAATAAAGAAAATCCATTCTTCATTCCTTGTTTTCTGTCATATTTCTTTGCGCTTTTTTACTCTGTATTATTTATTTCTTTTTTATCTATCGATCGATCTGTTCTCAAATCCACTATTTCCTGCTACTGACAGTCAATTGCTATTTTGATCAAATAAGAGCTACCTTTTAATCAACCTGTATCTGGCAAATACGTGGATAATAACCAGTTGTGCTAAACGTGCCTAAATGAACGCATTTCTCCTTAGTTATTAGACACCTTGGTGGTTTATACTAAAGTACATGCACAAGTTCAGTTACCAAACTGTCATTGTTTCACGTTTGATTTTCATGAAATAATTACTATCAATCTAGACTTAATTTTAGAAAATGGTAGCATTCAAATGATAGGTGCTGCAAGCATATATTAGGTCATGGTTGTGGAGAACTGTCAATTCAATTCTTTACTGACCAAAACAAAAGCCTGTCAGCATGCAACGAGTCTTTGTTTTAACTTCTTCCAACGCATTTTGCCGAGAAACGTCAATGAGTTTATTAATTGCGTTCAAACCATACTCTCGCGTGGATTTGTGAGAACTCCGTCAACCGAGAGATTGGTCAAAGGCTCCAGTGATCTCCGTTATCAATAGAAGGTGTTTCAGTCAAAGTTAGAAGTGAAACCACAATGAAATATCTCCCTGTCTCAAAATGTACGTATAGATTCTTTTTGCAGTCATTCAAATCAGATTTATGTCATAAGTTTAAAAGGAAGTTATGAAATGTAACATTTTAAACTGACGCTAATGCAGGAGGTGTGTCTCAATTAGCCAATGAAAGAGTCCATGTTTGCAATGATATATTTCATTATCACAATGACATATTTCTCCATCTCATCTTGTTCGCATTTTGGGAAAGGCTTGCTCTGGCTTTACAAGTGTTATGTATATTTAATTTGTATAGTGTGCTTGATCTTTGTCCGTAATTGAGGATAGAGGTTTAGCTTGCCTGACTATTCTCGTGTTGTATCTTAGGTATGTTGGTTATTAATAAGTTGCTTACTGATATTTAAGTTCAAGGTCTAGCCTCATTTACAAACTTGGAATGTTCTAGAAGCTTCACCTTGTTTGCCAATTAGTGAGGTTTTTCAGACAATACTAATGCATCATAGGTCAGGCGACAGCATATATGTATGAGGTAAACATAATTGTTTATTCCCTTTTTAAGTTCCGTCTGTGGAATCATTTTTAGTTGTGCTCAGATATAATTTGGGATGAGTCGTTTATTTAAATATTATTAATTGGAATTACAAAGTACTCAGACCTTTTGGACAAAAGTACTATTTTGGAATAATTATGAATTCATTCAAAGACATTCAGAATTATATCATTGTGATACATCAAGACTGTTGGGACATTAGCTTTTTCAAGTCTATTAGTAAATTAGCACATTTAATATTCTGGCCCAGAGTGGTCTGAAGCGCTTGCCTTTACTGAACACTGCCATTTCACCTCTGTCCGCGTGGTCCAAGTCTTGGGCTTGGTTAATGTGGGTACGTGAGAAAGCTGCCAGTAGCTTCCCGTGGGTTGGTGGTTCTTACCAGGATTTTCTCGGGTTTTTCCTCCACCAATTATACTGACCGGCGTGTATAGTCTCTCTTGTTCTGAGAAATGGCGTTAAACCCAAAACAACATTCAGTATTGGAATTAATTCGGAACACTCTCTACTTCCTGACTTGAGAAAGAACTTCTATGGTTAATTGGGATTTAATTCACAATGCTGTAAGATCCTCTTGAAATTTTCACAGAATTAAATTTGTTGGTTTTATATAATCTTATTGGTTTTGCTTCTTTCTGTTACTTAGTTTAAGACCACAGAATCCTAAAACATGCAAAACTCGGCTTTTACTAAAGCATCGTTTGGAGGAGACATCACGAAACCACGTGAAATGCCTGCATAAACGAGACTGAATTTATTCACGAATGGAATAATTTGCTATTGAAGCGCATGGATCTACATCTACTTTTAGAATAAGTTACCATTGATTTTTTTCTATTGTTCCCCATATTCGCCTATTGAAAGTCGGCAAGACTTGAAACAGCTTGTATTACTTAGGCAAAAAACACCAAAAACAGTAAAATATCGTCTAAAGATTTCCTGAAACTGATGCCTTCTACGCCCAGATCATTATAAACTACGGTCCAGTTGTGCCGATCATCAAACTCGTCGAAGAACTTGTCGATGTAAAGGTTTTCGGGATATTTTGTTGATATTAAACAATGACACGGATGCTAGTCACAATAAGAATTCATTCAACTCTAGTGAAAAGGTAATATTTAGTGGGATTATAATAACACAGACGACATGGCCTTCCACCATAAAATGAGAAATATTCCAGGAGGATTGAATATTGTCTTCTTTCCGTATGCAAGTGATAGCTTAAGTGAGAGTATAATCTTCCATTACAAGACTCCATCTTAAGTGTGGAGAGCACTCGTATCATTTCAGTACGAAGGTCGGCATGAACAAGTGCTTTTATTAAATCTCGATCACTAAAATTTATACATTAAAATTCCTATTGAAACGTGACGTTTCTGTTTGGAAATTATGTATCTGGTCATAGGAAGAAGAATGCGCACCCATGTTGCTAAATATACTGCAAAATCTTAAATTTTGTGGTGATAAAATTTCATGGCCTGGGAATAATAGATGATTCATTGAGGATATATTGCCTGGGGCCACACCTTTAAGCTTTAAACCCAATCCACTCTATCATTCTGTGTGCGTATGTGACGTAGCAGCTATCACTTGCATACGGAAAGAAGACAATATTCAATCCTCCTGGAATATTTCTCATTTTATGGTGGAAGGCCATGTCGTCTGTGTTGAACGTAGTGGTCAATATTTAGCGGGAGCAGGTGCATATAATTATAATTTGAGAGTATGCTAGTATTTTCTTCACGCAACAAATTTGAAATGACAAACTTCATGCTCAAAAAGAAATGTTTGTAACGATAATGAGAAAAAATTATGTTACGAAGTTTCATGCCTTAAACAGTAAAAAGACATTCTGTCTGTGCCTTACAGTAAATGCGCGAGAGGCGAGAAAAATAAATCACTCGACTTGAACAATACGCTTCATACTAGTATAATCTATGATACAGTTCTGTACAACAGGGTCTAAGTTTAGAGCTTCTAATGATATGTTGCCTTTTGTGCAGGTCGCACAACGACTACTTCAAAATGGAGTCTAATTTCACAATTATCCATCCTAAAAA
>JAECUM010005689.1:0-61027 GCA_016617855.1 Megalonaias nervosa
ATCTGGTCAATTAAAGAAGTTTTCATTATTAAGGCAAAAATGTTTTTTTTAAAACCCTCGTAGGAACCCTTAATTTTCAAAAATAAGGTCTCTACAAAGTTGTAGGGTTCACCCTCTCTGCTGCTGGTATAGAGTAAAGTGTGCTAGCTACTTAGCATTTGCTCTGGCCAACGGCAATGACCCTTAATCGTGCGTTGTTGTCTATGCGAACGTTTCCTTGTTTCTTAAGAATATGCATACACTAGCCTGGTACCCTGGCCCCTCATGATGATTCGTACACAAGCATCATGGGAAGCCAGGGTACCCGGGTAATGCATATACTGGCTTAGCAAGTCATTTCGAGTGAGATTAAATTGTTCCCGCCAAAGTGACCCAACATGACCTTTCATGTTGTTTGAATTAGTTAATAAAAGTTTCTATTAAAAGCAGTCCATCGTCGATTGATAAAATGGGCACAAACATTGATGTGCACGAGATTGTTACATTGTGTTGTTTATGCATGCTGAACAGAAACGAGGACCTCTTCTCATGCGCATATACGGTTGACAAAGGAGCGTGCCGGATTATTGCTCACGGCTCGGAACAAGGATAACTTGCCCACCCTGCTCAAATTATGTACAGTTGAACCTCAATAGCCTAGCTACAAAGACCCATGTGAATATGCTGAACTAATCGATAGTTTGGGTCATCCAAGTTGTCCTATATCAACAGTTTGCATCGATGTATTGTGTGTAGAAACTGTACAGTAATATGTACGACAGACCGTTTCACCAACTCGCATATTGAACAACTCATAGGAATCTGGCCGGGCATCTAATACCTACTTCATCGACCCACATAGGAGATCCACTGGGCTCATATGGGGCCAATGCAAGGGTATTTGGCGTTCAAGGCGAGTTCGTTTTGATAATTTATTAATTTCAATATTTAGTCTACATATTTAATGATAATAAGTGAATAACCCGACAGTACTTCGTTCTCCTCCCCCAATCTTGGCGCCCTAGGTGGCCACCTAGTTCGTCTAGAAATTAAACCGGCCATGGGCTCACGACACTGCTTGAAGAAGATGATGACTGCATGAATGTGGAGGCGTTCTTCCCATCTGATTGGGTAGTATAATCACCCGCAGTCCCTGGCTGGTTTTGGTATCCTTGTAACTTATGAGAGGGAAAGGTTCTGATTTACACATTAGTTCAACTGATCACCGTATCTTGTTGATGTGAGGCTAAGTCCTTCAATGTAAGTCAAAAAACATAAATATCAGGGTCATTGTCTTACATTGTTGGACTAGTGTGAGGTTCATACCCCCTAGCAGCTGGTAAGAGTCATCTTTTTGGTCATGTGACATAGGCACAACAGGCTGACAGTTGGTAAACATATAATAAACCAAGAGTTTGTAGCTGGTGCACTTGAGTTGAAAGATATTTTAAATGCAGCCAGAATTCGACTGTCATTAATTATAGAAATAAAGGAAATAGTTTATTTGGGTGGGGTGGGAGGTGTAGAAGAGGTGGCTAAACAAATTCCAGTTATTTTTTAATAATTAAAATTAATATGTATTCTGTTAGTGGCTTACTTATGCGATGGTGTTATTGCAACAATGTGGTTATGTCTCAGTAATTGATATTAGTCTCACAATGTGAGGTTGGTTATAGGATGAGCTTGGCTTCATCGTGAGAATTAAAAATTACAGCAAAGGACAATGGGGAATAGATATCCAGGATTTCATGGGAGGAAAATAATTAATAGTTAAAATACAATGCCTGAATTCCCAATGAAAGACAGATGTCAATTCTTTTCTGATTTACAGAGTGCATTATTAGTGTACCCAAAAAAATCCTCTGTTCATAAGTTTGATGTTGCTACTAAAATATCTGGGTCAAATGAAATAATTTCTATTATCTCATATTGAACTCAGTTTGCTTTGAAACTGGTTATCCTTTCTGCGGATGTCCCAGAGGTGTTCCATTATTTTGACTTTAAATTCCTTTTTTAAGCTAGCATATTTTATTTGCTGCCGGTATTGGTGAGTAGATACACAATTCCTTTTTCTTGCGTCATATATTTGATTTGCCACCTGTGTAGTAGGTGAATAACTTTACAATGTTACATTTTATACAGTCAAATCCTGATTTGAAATAAATTTGAGACTTGTACAAGTGCTTTAAAAGATTCTGGATTTTTCCGTTTGAATGCAAAATAGTGCAACTTGTATTACAATTCATTACTTTATTAACTAATGATTTACTCTTGAAATTTTGAGAATTTCTTACTTTTTGAAACCTCTCATACTCATCTGCCCTGTCGTGTGTGTGTGTGTGTGTGTGTGTGTGTGTGTGTGTGTGTGTGTGTGCAAAGGTTGGGCTAGTTATTTCGAGGTTTGTTTAAAGTCTTATTCCATGAAGGCTCAAAATCGGGGCCCTTTTGCAAACCTTGGGTACAAACTGATCTCAAGACCTCTTTGCTGTTCTGCCTTTAGGACTGCATTGTTGGAGGTAGTCCATTATCCTTTTGTAATGAGGCTTAGTTGGATAGGATTTTCCTAGTGTCTTTGTAACATGGGGAATAAGTAGTCTGGAAGTAGTAGATACTTTAGATTTGGGACTACAGACTAAATTATCTGAACTTTTTTACTGTGACCTTGACTCCAAGGTCAAAAGCCAAAATCAACATGTCACACAATTATCTGTTCTAAGTTCATAAGGAATTTTTTTTTTCCATAACAGAGGCAAGTTCATAAGGACATGCCTCTGTTATGAACAAAATTCAGCATTGGGTTTGGGAAATATAAGCAAATGAAAAACTGAAACATAGATAGTAGCATTGATTTGTGTTTTCCTTTCCTAGCATGTGCTCTGCAAATACGTGACATTCTGTTTTTTTAATAAGCAAAATCTTAGGAGAATATGCCTTTGTGGAACTAGACATCTTGCAGCTAAATTGTAATGATCCATCATAAAGAAGGACATCCATCGATTTGCATGATTGAAACAAAACTCGTGAATATATTATGCAAAATTCATGAAACTTGGATAATGTCCGAGTTATAAAGACTTGAATATATATGCCTTGTGTAGTAAATTCTGTCTTAGTGTAGCAAACATTTGATGGCCACACACTTTAAAAAAAAAGTAAATTCCTTCTATTTTTATTTGTAGTAAATTCTTTCCATTTGTCTTATTTTGTGGGGTGAAAACTTGTCTGGCCACTTGATTACGTATAGTAAATGTTCTCTTTAGTTTCCTGACATAGTGGTACAAACGCTTGTCTGACCACACAAGTAAAGATTCATGGATGGCTAGCGATTGAATTGGTTCCTGGTATATTTAAAATCACTCTCATTTGATAATTGACCGAGAACACCCTGGGACAAAGGATAAGCTGAAAGAGGGTTGGAGAGAAAGAGATATGTACGGATTTATCTGCATAAATCTGCCACCAGTGTCTAATGGTCTGCAAGACTGTGTGTGTTTTGGATTTTTACTATAGCTTTAATAATTTTTCAGTCATGGCTATAGTGTGACAATTTATAGTGATGTCTAGCAGTGGGACATCATGCCGCAGACAAGTAGCATCATGTCTCACCCAGTCACATTATTATGACACCAAGCTGACCAGTTCTAATACTAACCTCCTAATGCTGAGAGCCAAGCGAGGCAGCTGTTAGCTCCATTTATTTTTATAAGACTTTGGTTTCACTTGGTTAGGGTTCGTCCCCTTGACCTAACCACATCCGAGGTGGACGCTCTAACCACTAGGCCATTGAAGTGGTGCAAGACTGTCAAATGTGTACTTCAAAATATGTCACACGGAATTGTCAATTCCATTACATTGATTGGAGTTTGATTCTTAATTTCACAAATGTTCATGTACTGAAGAAACCTACATTTTCCCTCAAAGTTAACCATATACACGTATTCAGTATATAAAAGTTAAAATCATAGACTAAAATCATTAGTTATTAATAACTAATACAAGTTTAATAAAAGTAGGTCACTACCTTCATCTTTTCCCATTCAGTATGGCTCAGAATAATTCTGGGAACACACAAGCCAAAATTCATTAAATATGATGCCTAATACAGGAGGAAATGACTGAAAACTTTTACACTAATCTTAATATATATATATATATATATATATATATATATATATATATATAGTATATATATATATATATATATATATATATATATATATATATATATATATATATATATATTGTTACGTATATGTAATTAAATTGTTTCTGTGTTAGTTTTAAAAAAAAAATATTTTATTTTTCTTTCATTACATCTTATTGTAATGATAATTTTCATTGGATTTGAATATCTTTTCGGAAAATTCACTTGACCCGATTAAAGTGTAAGATTTCTTCAGCACTATTTTTAGCTCACTCTGGTTCATAGATCTTGTAAACATCAAGTTAAAACGATTGGCTATTGCCAAGGTCTTTTACAACCTACGTGTTAGCTAAATTGTAAACAGCCTCTTTTTTTATTTTCCCAGCGTGAGAATTTGGTTCTTAGGGCTATTCTTGCCTACGTGATAGTTCTCAATTTTTTTTCATTGCGCTGTTCAGAGTTAAGAGACCACGAGACCCATCACGCGGGAATGAAATGACGTTTTAGTTGGGTTTAATACTCATTCTCAGAGCTTTCCAGTCAGTCGTATGTCTACACTTTGAAGGTACAAGGTGTTTCAATTGTTGATGCCAGATTGTTTTGAAGTTCATCTATTTTTTGGAATTTAATAATTTATTCTCTAGAAAACTAAACAAGTGTACCTTTTTATAAAAATTTCTGGGACAAAGAAATTCAGTGAAAATTCATTCTGGAATTCTATACGGAAACATAAACTGTGATTCAATCTAGGATCTGTTACCATCAGTACAGACATCATCTGACGTCATCGCCTCCATAATGGAATTTCATCGAAATTCGAACGCGGATTCAATTAGAACTGTTTAGTGATAGGACTTATAGTTTTTCAATCTAAGGATTAAATTTTTGATTATATTCACAAACCGTAAGTCCTATTTCCTATTTTTACATTGTTTTCTAGGGAAATAAATTATTTTGTTAACATTTACAAAACTTGTTGGCTTCACACTTTTCTCTTGTTACCTTTGTACGAGCCTACATGTAACAAGAGAAAATTGGGGTTTGCTCGTCCGGGATATATGAATTTTGGCTAAAATATTTCAGAAAATTGTTTTTTGAAATTTAAATTCCCCTAGTTTTTAAATCCCAAGTACTATTTTACATTTTGTTTGAAATCTTTAGTGAAAACAACAGGCTTTCATTCACAATGTCATTCAAAGTGGAGACTTTTCTTTCTAGTCCTACTCAGGAGCAGTTGGATAGTCTGAAAAAAAATTAGTTGCTTGAACTTGCCAGAAAATACGATCTTTCTGAAGCAAAATCTTCCTTAACGAAACAAGAAATTAAAAATATTTTGATTCAATATTTGGTAGAGAAGAATGTTCTTGATAAAAGTGTTTTGGCTTCGGTCAGTATGTCTGAATCAGACTCTGACATAAAAGTAATGGAATTAAAAATGAAATGCATGATGGAATTGGAGTTAATGAAGCTCGAGCTTCAGAAAGAGGAAAGGGAGAAAGAAAAACAAATGCAATTTGAAAAGAAGAGAGAGAGAGAGAGAGAGAAACAATTGCGGTTGCAATTTGAAGAGAAACAATTGCAATTGCAATTTGAGAGAGAGAGAGAGAGAGAGAGAGAGAGAGAGAGAGAGAGAGAGAGAGAGAGAGAGAGAGAGATAGGGGGAAGAGAGAATGATAAACAAATGAAATTGCAATTTGAAAAAGAGGAGACAGAGACAGAAGAGGGAGAAAGATAAACAATTACAATTTGATAAAGAGGAGACAGAGAGACAGGAGAGGGAGAAAGATAAACAGTTACAATTTGAAAAAGAAAAGGATGAAAGGGATATTCAAATTAAAATGAAAGAAATTGAGATGGCAAGTGAAAAGCACATTTCCACTTCACATACAAATTCAAGTTTTGACATTACAAGAAATATCAGGTTAGTGCCCCCTTTTGAAGAAAAAGAAGTAGATAAATATTTTCCTCGTTTTGAAAAAGTTGCGGAAAATTTGAAATGGCAAAGGGAGCATTGGACCGAATTACTACAATGTGTACTAATTGGTAAAGCTAGTGATATTTACCATTCAATATCAGTACAGCAAAGTTCTGACTATGATTTGGTTAAGGAATGCATTTTAAAGGGTTATGCGTTAGTCTCTGAGGCTTATCGGCAACAATTCAGAAACTATAAAAAAGAAGATGGACAAACTCATATCGATTTTGAAAGAGAAAAAGAGCAGTTATTTGAGATATTGTGCTTAGCCAAGAAAGTTGAACATTATTATTAAAGCCTCAAACAACTTGTATTACTTGAAGAGTTCAAAAACTGTATCCATTATGACAGTAAAACTCATCTTGAAGAGCATTAGATCGAAGCCTTGGAAAACGCTGCTCTTGCTGCTGATGAGTATTCTTTAACTCATAAAGTTCCTGTTGCAAGCAAATCGTTCACTCAGCAATCTATTGGTAGAAAGGTATTTCAGCCTAATACGACTCCTTCTAAAACTCAATCTGGCATAACTTTTTAAAATCAAGCTTCCGATAAACTTGATTCAAAATCCTTGTCTATTCCTACGTGTACCTATTGCAAGAAAAAAGGACACGTCATTTCTGATTGCTTCAAACTGAAATATAGGCATCAGAATCAAGATAGACCTATCCCAAATGCTCTTATTTCTAAGAGGTCAAGGTCACGGTAATGTATTGAAAGCAATACATTTGTTGGGTCTAATAAACCCCAGTCTGATTTTATTATGGAGAATTATGAACCATTCATGCCGAAGGGTTCTATATCACTCTTGGGTGATTTGGCCAATCCTATCCCTATTAAAATTTTAAGGGATACAGGAGCTTCTCAGAGTTTTTTATTATCAGGTACTTTGCCTTTTTCTGAGAAGTCCTGTTCTAATGAGAGTGTTCTCATTCAGGGAGTAGAGTGCGACTTTGTTAATGTTCCTCTCCATTCTGTAAATTTCTCATCAGACTTAGTTTCAGGACCTGTGACAGTCGGTTTAGTGTCTAATTTTCCCGTTGAGGGCATTCATTTGTTACTAGGCAACGACCTAGCTGGAGACAAGGTTGTGGTTAATCCACTTGTAACTGATAAGACTTCTTTGGATCAGAAAGTTGATCCTATTGGAAAAGAATACCCTGATTTATACCCAGCTTGTGCAGTTACCAGAGCTGTGGCAAAGAAAGCTCTTGAGAATGATTTTGATAAGGAAAATATTCCTTTAGCTGACACATGTATTGGTCAGGCTTTTGATGAGGTCACTTTCACTCCTAATTTGGATGAATCAAAAGGTATTGATCACAGTGATCCTCTTTAAACTACTCATTCTGTTTTATCTAATCAGGGTGATAAACGACAATCACTTGTCGTCGAACAGGAAAAAGATCCTGAGATCTTTTGTTTGTTTCAGAGGGCCATTAGCGAAACTGAAGCCACTGAAGTACCTGTCTGTTATTTCATTAAAAATGGAATTCTTATGAGAAAATGGAGACCTCCTGAGGTACATGCTAGTGACGAATGGTCAGTGAACTATCAGATTGTAGTTCCAAAATCTTACAGAGAGGAAATACTTAGTTTGGCACATGAAACTCCTCTGGCTGGTCATTTAGGGATAAATAAAACTTCACAAGATCTTGACTCCCTTTCATTGGCCAAAAATCAAAAGTGATGTTTGTAAATTTTGTAGATCTTGTCATACTTGTCAAATGGTAGGAAAACCCAATCAGAAGACATCTAAGGCTCATTTGCAACCTATTCCTGCATTTGACGAACCATTTAGCAGAATTATGGTTGATTGTGTTGGTCACTTACCTAAGACCAAGTCAGGCAACCAATATTTGTTGACCATTATGTGTGCTTCAACAAGATTCCCAGAGGCAATTCCTTTGAGGAATATTAAAACCAAAACCATAGTAAAAGCTTTGATAAAGTATTGTTTACTCAATATGGCCTTCCCAAATCTGTCCAATCGGGTCAAAGGTCAAATTTTATGTCTGGAATTTTCCAGCTTGTTATGCTTGAATTTGAATTTCAAGTCAAAAGTGAAATTACGGTTTCACAGAACTTTGAGAGAAGAGAACATTTCAGTCTTGTAATAGAGTTCATTCTCTTTTGCTCATTTTTCAAAATTTTCTTTAAATTAGATTTTACGGCCCTTACAAAGGTAAGAAGAAAATGAATGAGTTAAATTATAATAATAGTACTCTGATATAAATAAATTAATGGAGTACTAGTATATTGAAAGTGATAGTCAGGTAAATTATGCAATTAATTTAGTTGTACCTGTCCCACAAACTAGGATTTAAGTGAAGAAATTCAATTGGATCCTGTTGATCTTAGAGCAACAAATCTTCGGAATTCAGAAATTATGAAAATCTGGACCAGAAGCTTCTACATTTACAACAGCAAGAAAGGAATGAACTTAAGCAGTTATTATTCGAATATGAGTGCTTGTTTCCCGATATTCCTACGAGGACAAACAAAATTTTTCATGACGTTGAAATTGTATTTTCAAAACCTGTGAAACAACACCCATACAGGATGAACCCACTCAAACAGGAATACTTGAAAAAGGAAATTCAGTATTTGCTGGAGAACGATTTCATAGAGCCCTGTAAAAGTAACTGGAATTCACCATGTATACTTGTTCCGAAACCGGGTAAAACTTTCCGTATGTGCACTGATTATAGGAAGGTGAACAGTGTGACTAAAACAGATTCATTTCCATTACCAAGAATCGATGACTGCATTGATAAAATTGGAAATGCCAAGTACGTCACCAAATTTGACCTTCTGAAAGGATTTTGGCAAATTCCACTAACAGAAAGGGCGAAAGGAAATTTCGGCATTTGTGACTCCAGATGGACTCTATCAATATAAAGTAATGCCGTTCGGGATGAAGGGTTCCCCAAGTATGTTTCAACGTTTGATGAATATGATTACCTCTGGTCTAGATAATTGTGATGCTTACATCGATGATGTCGTCATCTACAACGACACCTGGAAAGAACATCTAGCCACGATTCGGAAATTCTTTGAAAGACTCACTGATGCAAATTTGACAATCAATTTATCTAAAAGTGAGTTTTGCCTTGCTTGTTTAACTTTTCTAGGACATATTGTGGGACATGGTCAAGTTAAACCTATTGATGCTAAGGTCAAGGCTATCTCTGATTTCCCTGTGCCTGTCAGTAAAAAGCAACTGATGCGATTTTTGGGTATGGCCGGATACTATCGAAAGTTTTGCTCCAATTTTTCTAATATTGATGAACCTCTGACAAACTTGTTGAGCAAGAAAAACAAGTTTCTTTGGACTAAAAAATGTCAGGAGGCTTTTGATAGATTAAAAGCCATACTCAAAAGTGCGCCGGTTCTCACAGCTCCAAATTTCAATCAGTCTTTTAAATTATCTGTTGATGCAAGTGATGTTGGGGTTGGAGCAGTATTGATTCAAGAAGATAGAAATGGTGTTGATCACCCAGTGTGCTATTTCTCTAGGAAATTAAATAAGCACCAAAGAAATTACTCAAGAATCGAGAAGGAATGTTTGGCTTTAATATTGGCATTACAGCATTTTGAAGTTTACATTAGCTGAGCTCCTTCTCCGGTTGTTGTGTATAGTGATCACAACCCCCTTACTTTCATCGACAAGATGAAAAATAAAAATCAAAGATTATTAAGGTGGAGTTTGTTTTTGCAAGAATATAATCTTAACATCAGGCACGTCAAAGGAAAAGACAATTTGATTGCAGATGCAATTTCCCGTGTATAAAACTATTATTTCATATACACTTTGTATAATTCATAAGAGTTTTCTTATGCGATTTGATTTTACCTCATGTATAATTTACATATGGTAAAAAGAAAGTTTTATTATATCAATCTTTCTTTTTCTTTATGGGGGTGAAGTGTTACGTATATGTAATTAAATTGTTTGTGTGTTAGTTTTAAAAAGAATTTATTTTATTTTTGTGTCATTACATTTTATTGTAATGATAATTTTCATTGGATTTGAATATCTTTTCGGAAAATTCACTTGACCCGATTAGAGTGTAAGATTTCTTCAGCACTATTTTTTTTAGCTCACTCTGGTTCATAGATCTTGTAAACATCAAGTTAAAACGATTGGCTATTGCCAAGGTCTTTTACAACCTACGTGTTAGCTAAATTGTAAACAGCCTCTTTTTTTTATTTTCCCAGCGTGAGAATTTGATTCTTAGCTAGGGCTATTCTTGCCTACGTGATAATTTTCATATTTGTTCTATTGCGCTGTTCAGTGTTAAGAGACCACGTGACCCATCATGCGGGAATGAAATGACGTTTTAGTTGGGTTTAATACTCATTCTCAGAGCTTTCCAGTCAGTCTACACTTTGAAGGTACAAGGTGTTTCAATTGTTGATGCCAGATTGTTTTGAAGTTCATCTATTTTTTGGAATTTAATAATTTATTCTCTAGAAAACTAAACAAGTGTACCTTTTTATAAGAAGTTCTGGGACAAAGAAATTCAGTGGAAATACATTCTGGAATTCTATACGGAAACATAAACTGTGATTCAATCTAGGATCTGTTACCATCAGTACAGACATCATCTGACGTCATCGCCTCCATAATGGAATTTCATCGAAATTCGAACACGGATTCAATTAGAACTGTTTAGTGATAGGACTTATAGTTTTTCAATCTAAGGATTAAATTTTTGATTATATTCACAAACCGTAAGTCCTATTTCCTATTTTTACATTGTTTTCTAGGGAAATAAATTATTTTGTTAACATTTACAAAACTTGTTGGCTTCACTCTTTTCTCTTGGTACCTTTGTACGAGCTTACATGTAACAATATATATATATATCTTGTGTAGGCATGATAATAACACTTTATCTTGAAATTTAGGGACAATGATTCTGCTGTGAATAAAATGGTCAAGAAAACTTCTCCCATTTTTGTTCAGATTTGTTTATTTAAAAGATTCTTCAACCATGTAGACTTAGTTATTTACACTGTAAACCATTATAAATTATATATGCAATAGTAAATGAATTATTGCAACCACAAAACATTTAGGATGCTGACATTCTAATGTTCTTGATCAATTTAAATAAGAAAGTTTGATTTTAATGATTACTTGCATTTATGCAAATATTTATGCCTTAATTACTGTCCTTGTTTGTAAATGGGTTTATCTCCCCTTCAAAATTTTTACAACAGTGCCACCCTCTCTTATGGTTCATTGCACCAATCTGTAAGACCCACTTTAGCATTTGAAGAAAAATTGGAGTGATTTCATAAAAATTACCTATATTTACCTGATAAACACTGTTGCTTGATGATAGACCCACCCACACCTTTTCATAAATTTTTAGTTGTTGCATGTACAATGAATCAAGATTGTTGTTTACAAGACCGCTCATATATTTTGATAAATTTATTAGGCTCAGCGCTTGATATTATCATGGAATAAATACTATACTTACTGATTTTTTTAAAATCATTTATGTATTGCAATAGTAATCTACATTAAGCACTTTGCATTAAGCACTGAAAATTAAGTTAAAGTGCAAGTATATAGTATGAAAATACAAAATCTGCAGATCTACAATGCAGATATTTTTCAGTCAGTAGAAATGTATGCTATTTATACAGAGCCACAGATATAAGCCCCTAATAGATTTTCAATGGTTGATGCAAGTACAATATATGTAATTTTATGTCAATTTTCAATAGGTGATGTACGTACAATGTCTTAAGTTTTATGTCAATTTCAGTGGGTGATACATGTACAATGTACAATGTATGAAGTTTTATGTCAATTTTGAATGGTGATGCATGTACAATATAAAGTTTCATTATGTCAATTTTCAATGGGTGATGTATGTACAATGCATGATATTTTATGTACATGTACAATGTATGTTTTATGTCAATTTTCAATAGGTGATGCATGTAAAATGTATGAAGTTTTATGTCAAATTCAGTTGGTGATGGATGAACTGATGAAATTTTATGTCAATTTTCAACGGGTGATGCATGTACAAGGTATGAAGTTCTATGTCAATTTCAATGGCTGATGCATTACAATGTATGAAGTTTAAATAAATATACAAACTACTTTAGACAGAGAAGTTTATTAATGAAATCTTTTGACAAATATCTCATGAACTACTACCATATTCACATTTGTTCTCTAATTTTTCTCTGAGCAAAAAGTATAGTTCCTAGTTCCTGCAAAAAGGCTCTTGAGATCTTGCACTGAGAAAGCATTCTCCAATTTGAATGTGTGATAGATAAATAAATTTCTGCCATTTCAGCATAAGAACCAAGTCACAAACTGTTTCACTCAAAGTGTTAAGCAGAAATTACAAGACATATTTTTTAAACAGAAAAATGAAATATTGCTCATAAAAAACAACATGTTAGTACAAACAGGAATGCTCTTTTTAAGGTTCAACTAAACTGAAAGTTCCACTGTGAATACGCAAAACTTAAAATGATCAGATAAACTTTGGCAATTTTTGGCTTTAGAAACATTTTCAGTAGCTTCAGTTTTTAAAATACATAAACAAAGATACAAATTCTTTCTAACCAGTTGTATTTTCCTGCACAATAACTAAATGGCTTGATTAAAAAAATACAGATCAATTAAATAATACAAGATACATTATTCAGATATTAGAGAGTGATGATCTCGGACCAGTATCTTGGTTTTAAAAAAAAATGTGCAACTCATGCTGTAAATTATCTGAATTATCAAAATCTTAATTTACAATTGATGAAAAATATTTACTGCTTGCAGTGTAATATCCTGAATGTGAATGGATATTTCAAACCTGATCAAACATTTAAAATTAAAAAACTGGAGTTACTCCACTGTTCTCATATACCATGTGAGCACACACACACATACACGCACGTCTTTCCAAATTGCAATGGACGATAAAGATAATGTGATTAGGAAAAACTGTACATGAAATATGAACTGAAAACAATAACGAAAAGCAGCATAAAACTGGTGTGAGACCTGCCCAAGTACAGTCACTGGTGAAATCTTAAAACCTTTAGAGTCAGACTATAACATACAACAGAATTATGACCTGTCATTGCCTTCAATGTATGCAGCATCCAATATGATGAAGGACCAATAAAATGTTTTAATGTACTTCTAAAGACCAAAATTAGCAAACTAAAACGATGAGGACAAAGCCCAGCTGGTGTAATATTTCTCTTGAACAGCCACACTTTCAGTGATGAAATCTGACTGGAATCACCCATGAATCAAAAACTGAGCACAGAGATAGGAAATTCAAAGAAACCTGCTTATCTGCCAGCCGTGAACATTCAAACCCAGCAGTTTAAATACAGAAGAATCCAGAAAGGTTCTTTCTCTAGCAGAGATCAGAAATATCCAATACAAATTTACCAAAATCACATTTTCCCGCAATTCACTTTCTCAAACTCAACACCTCAACTAAGTTTTTGTAGCAAAATTTAAATTAAAAAATGCATATATACTTATTTTATTCTCTAATTAGTCTAAGCATGAGTCTGTAGTCTACTTTAGAACACAAAGTTTTACTAGTTTGATGTTATCAGCAGTTCAACAAATACTATATTCAAGATAAAAATTTTAATTGGACAGTTGATGACAAACTTACTGAGGTGCACATTTATATCATTGACCTACTTGACAATGCCACTAGTCTGATTCCTCTGACTGAACCACTTTTCACCTTTTGTTTCCTTTGCATTGTAACAAATAGCATTATACAACCTCATGTCTTTCATTTCTTTTTCAGGGTATTATTTTTGTGCAATACCTACAGCCAAACATCATACAGATTTAGTAAAGTAATTATGTTTTGGCTTTCTGTTCTTGTCTCGTTTTTGTAAATGTCCTATGTAACTTTGTGCACATGAGAACGGACTTGGCAGACTTTCAAAGCACTGGCTGCTTACACATCAGCTGGCACTATTGCTGGTCAGTTTTTGTTTCATAAACATGCATATATCATGATATTATGCATGAAAAATTATTTTATGACATATTTTTTACAGACATTTAAATTCCAATTGAAAAGTAGCTCTAACAGTTACGGGTGTAAGCAAAGAGTCCACCCTCTATAATTAGCTCTGCAACCAATACTTGCAAAAAGGACAGGCATTTGAAGGCTAAAACTCTGATAAATGATGATAAGGAATAAAGGAAATTCAACTTGTTCAAAGAATCATCAACATAAATGTGTATATTACCTTTGGCTTAATCTCAATAATCTCCAGGAGTTACGTTGTGGACATCAAAGGTTGTAAAAACGACAATCTGGGCCCATAACTCTTCCAAACGATAAGGTAAAACACCTGAATATAAACTCATTCAAAGTCTCCTAAATATAAAACTGCATGTGGCCAAATCTGTTTAAAATCCAACAAAATCAAGATTAATATGATGGGTAATCAGGGGCAGTAACTCCTGTAAATAAAGCCGTGGAATGCTGGAGGTCAAACTTACTCAAAGTTTGATCAATCTGAAGCCATGTATAAAATTTTTGTTGCAATTCAACAAATGAAATTATGGTGAAGTTATCTTGCAGAAACCAAAGTCAGGAGTTGGTCTGAGCTTGTATAGGACCTGCACCCCTTGTGTGACATGTCTAATGATCTGCCACCTGCACTATCACAACTCCCACAGGCAGCTAGAAATTACATGATTTTGTAAGAATGAGTGATTATAATATTAACTATAAATCATCACTACAGCAACTGAAAAAAACAGTACATTGATCTCCACTGATTGTCAAGGACAGTTTTTACCAGGTAGTGCAAAACTCATCCAGGCTGGGTACCCATCCATGCATAGCATTAATAAAACATTTATAAAGATGAAAATTATCTTAAGTGTCCTTTCCAATTTGTACAAGTTTAGAAAATTCCACAAACTTTAAATGCTGAGGAGTGTCAAAAATTAAATAGTTTCTTTTTAACATTTTGTAATTTATAGTACAGTATTGATCAGGGGTCTCAAACACGTGGTTTGACTCTGAGACCCCTGGTATTGAGCAATCATGTTTATTATAACATCTCTATACAGATTTATACCCTATTTTTATGTATTTATAACATGCTTCAAAAATGTTATACCATTTGTACCATATTTTGTAGTTTATAACATGCTTCAAAGATAGTGCATCTTATTCACAGACACATATTTTACTCCAGTGATGTTAGTGATATCACTAAAATGATGTATTGACATCAGATTTAGCACCATGATGATACTAAAAAAGAATTGGATACATCATAGAGATTTGTGTATGTACTATCCCCACCTCTTCCATTTTACTGCAGTGTAGGACTCAACTACAAGAGTAGCATGATTACCATATTGGGTCATGTCCATAGCATTAAAATGCTTCAATTGATATGTGTTTGTAAGATATATACAACTGTATACAGAACAAGGTCCATGAAAAAAAAAACAGAACTAAATTTTCTTTCTTCTATTTCAATTGCCAAATATTAAAATCATCTCAGATATTCTTGGAAATTTTACCAACATACCAATCCACAGCAAAAATATTTTCTTTTATGTTGACAAGGAAACAACATCCGAGAGCTAACTATCAACTTGATTTTTTTTAAATACTGCAGGTTAAAGTTCATCTGTAAACATATCTCACTCAGTGAAGTACAATAATTCAAGCATTGGCATCAGATTTGACCTAAAAGTCAGGTAGGTCTGTTTTTGTTCAAATTTTTAAGATGGCTATGTCAGTTGTCAAACTAGCACCATCTTCATTTTGCAACATCTAAATTTCTTATGAAATCTTTCAGTGCAAAACCTCATTTCAATATGGCCATCCATTCCATGGAAGATGCAGTTTTCAAGATGGCCAGCATGGTGTTTTTTGGATATTTCTGGGGCACCATTTTCATTTAGGACCAACTCGACGTCAGGATTAAACTCTGCCAAGTTTCATGGCATTCCTTTAAGTAGTTTAGAATGTGTAGTGACAACAAGCAATTTATAACTTATGACAAATGCAGGCCCATTGTAAAAACTTGTCTCATCTTTGACCAGCCAAGCTATAAAAAAAAATGTGATACAACTTTAGACTCATTGTGGTACAACTTTAGTCTCATTGTGATACAACTTTAGACTCATTGAATTAATTCTTGTGAATAAGCTTCTTGTGCAAACAGACTGCTAGCACATCAGTACATACAAGTTCAGGTTGTAATAAATACACTGAAGTATAAATATTATATACAGGATGTGAAATGTCAATTTGCACAGGAAGTGAAATGTCAACCCACACATTTTATCTTAAAAATGCAGACTTTTCTAAATTTTGTTTTAAAGTAACACACCAGATACAATCAAACAACATAATAATAGACCAAACATTATTTACAAACAATTAAAACATACGCATTCTTTAAAATCTGCCATCTATTAATCATACCTAAATATACAAGTGGGGTAAAGTTCCAAACAAATGACTGGGAATACAAACACTTTGAGATGCTAAAACCGGATATTAACAAGCTAAGATAAAACACAGCCTCCTTTCTTCTGCTCACTCCCCTCAGCTCGAAGTATTGCCAGAATAATCATAGAAAAGATCTCTGCCACACTCTGCAATTAAAAGGGTAAATGACTATCACTTGCTATGTTGACTTGTGACATGGTCTACTGTTAAACAAAGAACTGCAGAATTTAGGTTGATTACTGAACAAAGAGGCCCAAGTGGTGCTGATGTTGCTCACTTTATTGATACATGCCTAATGGCAAAATGACAGAGTAGGTGGCTAAGAAATCCAAGTCTGTAGAAATTTTTTTTTCAATGTAGCTGTCGACTTTGTGAAATGAAAACAACTGTTCAAGGTTTATTTATCTTCATCCACACTTGATGGCATATTAGTATATTTTGTATTATCAAGTTGTATAAATGTATTTCCTACATTTAGTGGAGGATTGGCATCATTTGTACAAATAAGAAAGCAAACTATGCTACAATGCCTTCTTTCAAATTTGGTCAAATTCAGTCAAACAGTTGTTACAATGAACTTGTTTAAATATTTCTATTTTTAGCAACAGTAGACCATATCAGCATCATTTGTATAGATTTGAAAAGTCTTCATCCCAGGATGATTTCTACTTAGTTTGATCAAATTCTATTCAACTATTTAGGAGAAGCCATTTCAAGAATCTTCTATATTTAGTAGCAGTGGTCATATTTAATAGAGGATTACCATCATTTGTCAAGATTTTACAAGTCTTTATTCCAGCAAACTTTCTGTCAAAAGAGATCAAATTCCATTTAGCAGTTTTGGCAGAGAAGTCCTTTAAAGATTTTTTAAAAAAAATTTATCTATTTATAGTAATGGTGGCCATACCTGTATTTGATTGTGGATCAGGATCATTAGTATAAATTTGAAAGCCTTCTTAATCTGGATACTTTGTGTTAAATCTTGTTAAATTCTGTTGAGCAATTTTGTTTTAGAAGATATTACTGAAATGGCTTTCCTGTTTTTAGCTCTGGCAGCCATATGTAATGGATGAACACCATTATTTGTACAATCCTGAAAGGTGTTGTGTCAATGTATGATCATATTTTATAGCAGTCATGTTCGATTATGTATCAGCATCATTTAAATAAATTTGAAAGCCCATTATGCCACTTAGTTCTCTGCCAAATATGGTCAGAATTGGTCTGTGATGTTTTTGAGAAGTTTAATACAGCAATTGTTGACTGATGCTTGACACATTATGCTGGGTCATATCAGAAGCTCACTTGGCCTTATGGCCTGGTCATATATGGCCATATAAACTTTGTTTATCTCCTAAAAGTACCCATTCAGTTTTCAAACAGAGAGGGAATTAGATTTTAGAATAGATCCTGCAGTGATGAAAAAAAAAAAAAATAAAAAACCAAAATATCAAGAAAACTTAATAATGCTATCATTTCTGTGCAACCATGATGATCTGAATGTCTCTATGTGAAGATTAGAAATGTACTCCTCAAATATTTCCTGTCAGTAACCTAGACGTAAAACGTAACCAAATGTGAAGATGGACAGATGGATGGATGCTGGAAAAGGGTAAAACCATATGCCCATCTGAAATCTGTGGAGGGGCATAAAACAAGGATTCCATACCTACCTTATTACACCTTATAGTGAGACTGCCTTATAATCAAGAACATGATGCATTTATTCTATAATGAATGAAACCACAGGACACATGACAATAACCACATTATAATAGGAATCATTACACACAGGGGCAATAAGGTGAGGGAGTGCTGTATGTTCAAAATTAATAGCGGGGTGTATTCAAACATATAGCTAATGGATTAGTACATTTGTGGTTTAAGAATGGATATTAAACATGAGGCTCAAGGCTTGATATCAATCACCTGACTCGCATGACAGGTTCACCATTTCATTAAGCAGACTTGTGAAGCATTGAATGAATGTAACCTATATAAACTATCTCCAAAACCTTATATCATACTGATTTGACCTTTATAACTACAACCCTGATAAAAACTGTTTCTAAATATAAGGGCATAATTAATATGCACGGTCTCTGCTCGTCATCAAAGTCATCCAAATCTGGATGATAATAAAATTCAACAGATCAAAAATGTTACTTCCTGAGGGGCAACAAAGTGAACCTATTTGATGAACAATCACAAATGCAATATGCATGGATCCCACATAGTTTCAAAACTACCCGAGATCTTGATAATATATGTCCATATTCCAATTGTTAGAAAAACTTGACCAGAATTTTGGCTTCAAGAGTGGCAATAAGCTCAGCCAAGTGCAAGCAAGATCACCTAATGAACATGCATGGACCCTGCTCACTACTGACAGTCCAAAATCATGATGATATAAACATTTACTCCATGTTTTATTAAAACTGGATGACTTCCAAAGTGGTAACGTGTTTAGCTGCTCTGATCAAGACTGCATCATTAATAAGCATTGTACAAATAATAAATAAATAAGCATTGCTCAATATCAAACCCATCCATGATTTTCATGATACAAGCCCACATTTCAAGTTTGATCAGAATGAGATCTGAGACAGTTTTCAGAGTGGCATGAACCTCAGCCAATCAGATTCAGGATCAGTGCAATATTATGCATGCGTCTTGCTCATTCTCAAACCTGTATAAAATCTCAATGATGTAAACATATATTCCAAGTCTGATCAAAATTGGATCAGAAAACTGGCTTCCAGAGCTGGTAACAAGAACAGCCAATTAGATACAAGACAACCTCATTTAAATGCACAGACTTCCCTCATTATCCAACTCATCCAAGATGCTGATGATATAAATATACATTCCAATTTTGATTGAAATTGGTTGATGAATATGGATTCCAGAGTGGTGGTGTTCAACAGAAAAGTGTCAGAGATATTTTTTCTAAGGCAATCAAATAAGAATTTAATTTTCAAGAATGTATCATCTCTTATTGCTAGCTAAATTTTGATGTTGAATATATCGAATGCATTACTTCTTTCCTCCCAGGCTTTAATTTTCCCCCAAAACTGTGCAAAAAGGTGCACATCAATTTCACCATCCTACCTCAAATGCATCTCAATTAATTTGGGCTTTTTTGCATTGTAAGATAGCGAGATTGCAATTACGAGTCTTGAATGCACAGTGAAACATGTATTAAAATGAGACTGCATTACCAGTCTTGAATGCATTCTAACATGTAGTATAGTGAAATTGCATTAGGGGTCTTGAATGCAGTCTAAATTGAAGGATAGTGAGATTGCATTGCGAGTCTTGAATACAGTCTAACATGTAGTATAGTGAAATTGCATTAGGACTCTTGAATGCAGTCTAACATGTAGGATAGCAAGATTCCATTAGGGTTTCACATGCAGCATAAAATGTAAGATAGCAAAATTGCATTGAGAGTCTTGAATGCACAGTCTAAAATTGAAGGATAGTGAGATGCATTAGGGGTCTTGAATATGCAGTTTAACATGTCAGATAGTGAAACTGCATTAGGGATCTTAAAAATACAGTCAGGGCTTCTGATAACATACAAGTGTGCATCCCTGAAGCAATAAAATTAAAAATGACGCATTAAAACTCCAGCCTAAGAGTCCCATAGGACGCAATAAAAATAGCTAACCAAGTCAATTTCCAGTTTGTAGAAAAGGTTGAGGTTTCACCAAATTGTGATCTCAAGAATTTTCTATGCTGTCTGTTGAGGTCATGCTCATTAATTATGCACTGCGTTCATTTCCGACTAGCCAAAAAGGTATAGTGCACGTGATCTCGAAAGGACGATGCACTGAGGATTCAAATTAAATTAAAAGATAAACCCTATGATAATAAATATTACTACCATTTGTTGTTTTCACGTTGAGACTTGGACAAAATGCTGTTTCCAAATCTGAATAAGTATTTTGGAGGTTAAACGCATACATGTCAACCATTATGCTCTTGTCATAATCATAATGCCTTCTTTGAACAAATTATGTTTTATCTTCTCCAGGATTACAACGTTTTGGTCAATTAAAAAATAAAATAAAAAAAATCAGTCAAAAGTTCATTTTTAGTATCATCTCTTCAATTCCACTTGTATAAATTTGAGAATCTGTTTTAAAAATGTCACTGCTGAGTAAAAATTTTCCTTGTTTTCTATCTATAGTAACTGTATTTGACCCATTTTATTTCCAAGAAAACAGATGGGTTTCATCAATTTGAACTTAGCTTCACAGATTCATTACATTCATAATAAAATTAGGAAGCGGACCATTCCATGGTTTTATAGAAAATGGTGCCAGATTATAAGACGCTTTATGGTGTGACTTGTGGATGTTATACAATGAAAAATGTTAGAGTAGATGGATCACTCCAAACTTCAAAACATGTCATATCTGAAAAAAAGGACAAAACAACACCGTTTTACAAACTTTAAAAGAAGAATATGAGAGTAATGAAATACAGCACTCGGATTGGGCACATGAATGCTCATTGCAAACTTTAAAATTAAATTCATGATCATCCAGTTCTTTAATTAAGACGCCTCGCCTGGTATTTTTGTTTCAGAGGGCACAACGTATTACTGTCCAAAGAACGGTCTTGTGTAGTGTATTCCCAAGTCAACTGATGGGATATCAATTTTAATATGTGAATATTTAAAGAATTACAAATGAGTAAATCTGGCAAGGCATTGTGTCTCTTTATTCCTGGCATTACAATGGATATTTATCCACTTCATGTATACCCAACATGCTTGTGAGAGGGGACTGCATACTCTGCTGGTGGAACTCCTATTTTCACAAACTTCTAGTGAGACCTCTCTCTCTCTCTCTCTCTCTCTTTCACACACACACACACACACACACACACACACACACACACAGCTTACTGTAGAAACTATAAAGTGGGACCCTTTAACATCTTGTAAGGACCCTATAAAATTAAAATGTGGGGGTCCTTGGGACTCCATAAAATATCAATTTAACAGATGCCCTGAACATGTATGATAATGAGATTACATTAGGGGATCTTGAATGCCACGTCTAAAATGTAAGAAGTGAGACTGCATTAAAGGTCTTGAATGTGCAGTCTAACATGTTTTAATTTACACATCTCAGGTATCAAGTCTGACTTCTGAGTTTGGCTCCAAGATGAGGTGGGAGTTGGGGATAGGTGCAAGTGGAAGTCAGTCAGAATTGTCAATTAAGATCAATGTAAGTTTAATAATGTTTAAAAGAGGTGTAACCTAACAACTTCAGAATTTCTCAAGGGTATTACATGTTTCCATCCAATTACTTTCATGTGAAGTCCAAAAGAATTTAAAAAGAACACACTCTCCAAGGTACCCCTGCGGATGGAGTGAAAGAAAATACACCCCAAGTGATATCCAGAATTTTCACAAAGTGGGAGAATTCACCTCTCATAATCATATATATCCTGAAGAAAACACTGCCGAAAGATATCATTTTAATAAATAAAACAGCAACTTCTGTTAAATTTCATAAAGTTGTTTGTGAAAAGGCATGGTAAGAAACACACATACAGCTGCTTAATTGGTGTTGTACAACATATGGATAGTTGCTTGAATGGTGTTCCATGACATATGGGCAGTTGCTTAAACTGGTGTTCCATGACTCCTCGATAATTGCTTGATTCATTCGATGTAGATAGGACTTTCCAACCAGGAGAAGTGGTGTTAAGATTTTCAAGATGGCCACTGTGGTGGCTATATTGGACCTCACATCTGCACCATTTTCATACAGGACCAACTATTCATGTTGATATGACCAATGATTCAGGAGTAGAAATAAAATTTTCAAGATGTCTGCCTTGGTGATTTTATTAGATATCAGACTGGCACTATTTTCACTGAGGACCAACTAGACATCATAAGTATTTATATAAAAACTATTTGTTGATATTACCATCCAGTCAGAAGTAGCAGCCATACTGTTACTGTGTTTAGTAAACATTCTATGAAATAACTGGAGGAAAACATGTCAAGACTAATACACTAATGTACAGAACAGACGAAGGTATTCACTATTAACAAATTTTGTACGGCTAGATGTTCAAGTATGTTTTTTGGAGAATTTTTAATGAATGACAAGTTCTCATGCATATGAATGGGGAATGTTGAGGGCTGACCTTATATACCTGATTTTCCTTAGCAGAGGTCTCCAGGAATGGCACATTCCATGAAGAAGCCAGTTTTTTGCCATCTTCATATTGCACTTCTCTGGAAGGATACAAGACAATTTCAATATAATAATATGTTCATGTATAAAGTTTCATCCCTAAAGTTGAAAAGGATCTGAAATTATACAGTAACAAGGAAAGTGTGGTGGAAAACTTAAAATAATGACATATGATCATCAAGATTCAATCCCCCAATGTGGCACATCAGACACTTCCTACTGATAATATAGAAGGATACAATGCTTCACCCATAAAACTCAATGGGCTTAAAAAAATTAAAGAGCAAAAAGTGTGTTGTTGTTGTGTAGGGTTTAACGCCATTTTTCAGCACAAGATAGGCTATACATGGCGGCCAGTATTAATGGTGGAGGAAGAACCCTGGAAAATCCCGGGAAGAACCAACGATCCACGAGAAGCTACTAGCAGGCTTTCTCACGTACCCACGTTAACCAAGCCTGAGACTCGAGCCCACGCAGACAGAGGTGAGATGGCAGTGATCCAGAACGGTGAGCGCTTTAGACCATTCGGTCACTTGGGGCCCCGCAAAAAGTGTGAGAGAAAACATTAATACCAATGTGACCTTGAATTTATCCTAATGATGATGATACCAAATTACATCCCTTAATCTCAAAAGGCTCTGACATTTAGTTTAAGACCAGAATTGAAAATATGAAAAAAACTGAGAATATTAAAGTTGTGACCATTAAGACATGATCCCCAATACTTAAGGCAACACAACTTCTAATGATGACGTGTGTATACCAATGTACCAAGTTTCATCCCTTAATTTCAAACAGCTCTAATGTTATAATGGAAAGTTAAAGAAAAAATGTAACATATTTACCAATCACCTTGACAGTGAATACAACACCCTCAATGTCCTTTGTGATTAAAGATGACATATCCTTACACCAAGGTTTCATCTGATAATCTCAAATGGCTTCAAAGTTCAAGAGCAGAAAGAAAGTGTGAAAGAAAACTTATAAAATCGAGTTGTGACCTTAACCTTGAAAATAGGGCTTCCAATGTCTTTGTAACATAACTACTAATAAAGACGATGTGTAAATATACCAATGAACATTCCTGAAATCAAATGGTTTGAGAGTCAAAGAACAGAATGAAAAGTGCAGTGGAGAACTTAAAATATTGAGCTGTGACTTTGACCTTGAAGATAGGTCCCCAATGTGGTTCATGACACATTCTAATGATGATGTATAAATGTACCAAGATACATCCCTTTATCTCAAATGGCTTGAAAGTTTTAGAGGGGAGAGGAAAGTGTGACTGACCTGCAACCTTGACCATTAAGATTAGATGAACATGGTACCATCAAATCATGATTTACAGGTATCAAGTTTGATCTCTTAATCTCAAAACAGCTTTAAAGTTACTGAACAGAAATGAAAGTGTGATGGACAAATGTATGAACAGAAGCATATATCGCCCACGTTAAAAAAATTGTGGGGGATGATAAATGATAACCCAGACATAGTATTCAGTAGCCAATAAGCTCTGGGAACAAGATCTGTCACATGATCCCAAGTCACAACTGTTATGCAGCACTAGTTAAAACTGAGGATGTTAAGTTTAGCACACTGTCTTTTTTGTCAAGATGAAATTCTATCCTTCAGAAAATGACAATTTTAAACTGTATGACTCATTGTTACATTTAGTTCACCCTGCAAAGCAGGTACATGGGTTATATGATATTACATGTACGTATTTGTATATATGTATCACATGATCACACAGATGTGCATTATGATTTAGCAGCTGTTTTATTTTTTCAAAAATCACCATGTAAATGTATGGGCTGTCCCAGTAAAACATATTTGGTACACAGGGAAGGCACTATTAATGTAAAGTAGCCATCCATAATGCAATTTAGAGAGTACATTTACTGGTAAATTATGTTTCTCGGAGAATACTTACCGGATCACATTAATTTCAGAACATAAAATCTTGAATCCAGCACTAGCAGAAAGACTAAAATTGTCCCTCTGCCATCTATTCACCACATAGACCAAGGGAAGAAACTCTTGCACATTACATCCCCTTACTACTGGTAGGTGGCTACAGGACATGTGGTACTAACTGTATGGAAAAATGGGAACCAGCGTGGAAATGGGTGAACATAAAATAGAGTATATATGGGTTTGGCTGGCCAGGACTGGTTGATAATGTAAGTTTTCTTTTTTAGGAAAAAGAACCTTTCGAGAGCTTATCCATCTTGTAACTGAAAAAAAACAAAAACAGAGACATTGTTTTATTGATGGAATTTCAGTCCTTTAACAGTCTTGAGTTTGGAACACTCATTACTAAAATTAGCACCTGACACTTTGGTGCGGAACTGAAAGCACATGTTTCAAACAGATGCAGGTCCAGAAAATGCCGCAGCTCATATCCTTTTCTCTACACAGAAGCTGACATCCAGGTTTCATCTATACTGATAAATATAGCTTCGATCATGTGCACTCAGAAATTAAAAGTTATTGAATTTTTAATATCCTGGTGTTTGCATAGGTTTACTATGGGAACTGAATTAGTACCGTGAGTCCTGCATATCAACCAGTTTAAATTAAGTGATACATCAATACGGATGTTTCCATTTGTGGGGCAGTGTGGTAGGATTTGATATAGTGATTGGAAAAATATCCATGGGCAAACATAACTGACCAAATATTAACTTTCTCCTCTGAATACATTTCCCGATAGCATTAACATAAGGAAAATAAATAATGGAAGGAAATGTATAAGCATCCAACCTCTATCACAGGATCCCTTTGTGGGAAGAATGGCTGGATTTTCTATGAGAAAGATAAACCCATGGTGACAAAAAACAGACAAGAAGAAAATTATGAATTGTCCTTACTAAGAAAAAATATGGGCAAATCCAGTAAAAGCACTCAACCCATGCATGTGAGGAGGTTAATGCCAATTTCAGCTAGGTCTGGTGGTCATGTAGGCTATGGCAGCTGGACTCACTAGATTCAATTTTTGTCTCTGCAATGTTCGGTCTCACAAATTAAAATCTGAGAAGGCTGACTGCATGTCAGCCAACAGCTTCTATGATGTCCTGAACTAAAATGCTCTGTTAAAATGTGAGGATCTAACCATATCAACTGAAATTTTATGAGGAGAATCTTGTCATACAAGGCCTCAGAGTATACCAGGTGAATTACCCACTTCAGCCAAAATACATGGCCTTGATGGGATATGTCTTCTTTCCTTGACTTCAAATGAAGAAAGACAATTTGTCCAATGACCATTCTCCATGTGTTTCTAGTAGTATGTATCAGCATAAATTAGGTCTTGCATTGCTAGCTCTCTCAATGCATCAACTTAGGAAAGGAAGCAGATGCCCCCATTCTGGTTGCTCACCAATGGCAACCAATTCTTAGCCATGAATCCTGGTTGTAACATTATGTCCATGGAACCATCTGTTCTGAACTGGAAATGGTTCAGGTCAATCAAAAGGACATACAACTTGCTCACCCTCCATGCAAAAGCTAGGGCTATCAGAAAATGTTTTAGATGATAATTCTTCAAATAGGCTCTGGCTCAATGCTACAACTTTACTCAGAGTCAAAACCCATGGAAGATTCCACTCTGGAAACAAGGTGAGTAATCTATGCTTATTTTGTATCAAAATTGGTCAGTTAAGTAACACAGAACTTTATTGTGGCCTTCATACCCTCAACCTGATGCCTGAATATACTGGAAATCATGGAGCAGAGGCATCTGATAGTAATGTGAGCTAACTTCTCCTTAAAAACCAAGGAAACAAGTTAGCTACCTTAGGGATTAAGGGACTCATGGACTGAATGCTACTTCTTATGCACCAGTCCCCCAAAATACTCCACCTTTCTTCATGAGCTTCAAAGTAGTGGGCATTCTTGATCGTGAGAATCTCCCTATGACTGAGCATTGAAATTTCTTACTATGCATGGCTGTCATGACATGTGCCAGGCTCAAAGGAAAAGCCAGTCCAGGCAGGGATGAAACCCCTGTGAATTGGGGGCTGTTGGAGCAGGCTTTGCTTTGCCAGGATCTTTCTGGTGATGTCTGTCATTTAAATTAAACATATCAATCACTCAGCATTTATCCTATCTGACAGAGGCTTTCCAAATCATTTTGCAGTTCTATCTCCTTAAAGAGCGTCCATGATCAAAGATTGGATCCATGGCTGAAGAGATAAAGGTGGGCAGTTTATGACTCCACCTCATCACAAAACAGTCTATCACTCAACACCCTTAAAGTGTACAAATCTGCTGAAAGATGGATGAATGGGTCATTCTTATGTTGAACGTCTGGCCCCTTCTTGGCAGTAAGTCAGCTAGAACACTACTAAGAATGTATCTGATCTGGATTGTTGTCTTTAGCTGAACACCAGTGGAGGAAGTCCCAGACCAGAATGCATAGGTTGGGAAATTTGTGCCCCCCCCCCCACGAATTCAATGAGGCAGGACACACCGCATAGATGTCTATGAGAAGCACTCTCCACAATGCATAATAAACATAATGTGTTCACTATAGCCTTAATTTCCAAACCTTGATACAGAGCAATTTCTCCTCTTTATCCCAGCTGCCACAGACTGTAAAAGTGAGACTGCCCCCAGCTACAGGTATATGTCTCTGTGTATGGTTATGTCTGGATGGGGCCTCTCCAGAGAAATTCCTGCCATAGACAGTCTTGCCACCGATACAGGAAAAGGGATACCACTAGGTCAGTCTGGCAAACTACAAAGGGCACATGAAAAATGTGGTAGTGAAAAAACTAAATCCACCACCACCGTGAGCAAGCCAAGTGACATTATCACCCTTGCTGATATCCATTAACTGGAGGCAATGACTTGATAATCCATGCCACTTTCACGAGAGTTTGAGATTGGTAAAACAAAATGTTCCATACCAAGATGGACAAGATGCAGGGCTGGGGTGAGATATAACAACGACCATGTTGTTTCCATTAGAACCAAAGTATGGCTATGTGCTTAGTTCCACAAGCAGACCTCAAGTTTTTCATTTTCTTTAGAAACCAAAAAATGTCTGAAACCTGGTTCCTGCAGACTTAACAAAAAGAAATTCCATGAGTTTTCCAAAACTTTTCCAAAACTCAAAGGTCATATAATTTTGCATTGTTGACCATAACTGTAATGTTCTCCAACACTATAAAATAAGCAGTTCTACATTTTTTGAATCTCAAAAATTCCATGACTTTTAAAAAAATTGGCATGGTTTTGAGCAATTCCATGATTTAATTTTTAAATTCCAAAACTTTACTATGATTCCAGGACCCTATGGAACCCTGCTGGAAAAAAAAACAACTTTATGGCTTGGCTTTCCGACTACACTGCATGATGGTCAAGTAACAAACAAGTCTTACTCTGTGAGATTTCCATTTTCTAGATCAAATGGCATGTTTGTTATGGATGGGGAAAATGAAGCTGAGAGGTGCTGGACAAATGAAATCTGAAACCTCTCCAAAACAATGTGGACTGCCTATTTGATTTTGCACAAGAAGGCTGAGAAGAAGTCTTCCACCTAAAGATTGCAAGCGACAACTGAGGTGCCTAGTCAGAGACAACCAGTTTGTGTGTGTGTGTGTGTGTGTGTGTGTGTGTGATTTGTAGTTTTAATGTAGCTTTAACAGTTTTACAGTCATATCCTATGATGTCTGCTGTGTAGCAGTTTATAGTGATGTCTAGCACTGGGGCATCATGTTGCAGACATGTAGCATCACATCCCACCCAGTCTCATGGTCCTGTCACCAGGCCAATCAGTCCTAACACTAACCTCTTAATGCTGAGCGCCAAGCAAGGCAGCTGTTAGTACCATTTTCATAAGGCTCTGGTTCTGCTCGGCTGGAGTTCGAACCCTCAACCTCCTGCATCAGAGGCAGACATTCTAACCACTAGGCCACCAGAGTGGAGACAAATATTGGGAGGCTTTGGGAAGGAGAAATGTTGCTTCCCATCATCTTTAATGCCTCTGGAATAGAGGAGCAATGTTATCACCTGAAATTCACTGAGGCTGAAACTGTTATTGTTGAACAGTCTTTGATATCCACTCTTTCTGATGATGATTGTCTCTGTTGCAGATGATTCTAGTTTGGCCTGAATGACTGTGCAGGTGGCAAGGCAGCATTCTTGTGTTGCCTGCATCTGTAATCTTCAATTCTACTACCAAATAGCGTGTGTGTGTGATTTAGATTTTTAATGTAGCTTTAACAATTTTTCAGTCATATTGCTACGATATCTGCAGTGTGACAGTTTATAGTGATGTCTAGCACTGGGACATCATGCCGCAGACATGTGGCATGATGTCCCACCCAGTCACATTATCCTGACACCAGACCGACCAGTCCTAACACTAACCTCTTAATGCTGAGCGCCAAGCGAGGCAGCTGTTAGTACCATTTTTGTAAGTCTTTGGTCTACCAAATAGCAACTGCATACCAAAGAGTATTGACTGGAGAACCAAGGCATGATGTGGTTTGCAAACAATGCTGTATCAAGCATAAATATTGCCACCATATTCTGCACCAACATGGAAGTGGCACTGAAACAATTCCAATCCCACCTTATAAAACAGTGAAGCAGCCATGGAAACCATCACAGTGTTTTGGGTCGAGGATGGTAAGTCTGTACTATACATGTTGGAGTGCATGCAAGACTAGTGTAACCAGACAAACAATGACAGCTGGCTCTCCAGAAAGAAGCCTTGAAGTTCCCAAGCCACTACTGTCGATCTGCACTGGATATAGAATAAAATTCCCCAATGCCAGCAACTCTTTTTGCTCACTGCCAAACTTGTTAAAACATTTCCACCAAAACCATGATTCAAATCCCTGTTGTACATATGTTGCCATTAGAAGCTGAAGAACACTTTGTATAAGACATGTACCATACATGTCCTCATCGTCATTAAATTCTTGCACTTAGCACATAACATCTTCCTTGTGCAAATGAAAGACAAGAATGACGAAAACAAAGTAAAACAACAAACTGAAAGTTTTCACATATAATAAAAGAATACTGTTAACTTAAACAAGACAAGAAAATAGGCAATGTGCATGAATGAACAACCAACAACAAGCACCAATGATACCATGTTGGAGAATGAAGACAGAAAAACAAAGTCCATAACTGCAAGAAATTTTGTACAAATATTCATTAAAAATTTCAAAACTAATAATTGCAACATGTATCAAATGCATTAATACACAATATTATACTGTTTCTTGAATGGGTGCAGCAAAATAATGAAGATATCCTTGGATTTTGTATGGCTATGAGGTTCAATATCAAATGTGCAAAGGGAAAGCATAAACTAGTGAACATTGGGTTGATGGGAAGTCCTACAATGTAAGACGTATCACATGTTACTTATGTTTTAGTGCTACAGCTTACTGCCCAAATAATGGCCTTGTATAGATTGTTCCGATGTTGGTTGACTTTAGAACGAATTGTCAAAGTTTCAGGAATATCTCACACACTTGGCAGCCCATATCGACATTCTTCCACAAAACTGCTGTGTAATTAACATACTTACTGTGCTGTTTTTGTCCTGTTGGAATCAAATCTGACCCCAGCAAATGGACGCATTTTCATGTTCCGTTGACATATATATGAATTTGCTGAAATGCAACGGTAGTTGAGGTATGCCAAAGTATGTTCAAGTAGGTTCTTGGTGGGGGTATATGTTGCTTGAACGAAACGAAATGTTGCTTACAGTTCCTATAGGCATAATATATTTTTATTTGTTTCATTAAAGAATAATACTTCAACATAACCTGATTCTGGCATTCCCCCTTCCATCACTTTCCAGCCAAGTGAAATGTAGGCCAACGAAATTTGAAAACAGGTCCATTTGCTTGTGTGAGAATTTGAATTTCTTAGGAAAAAGACATCAGAGTAAGTAAGGTCTGACTAATACATTATAACTAATTTGTAGAAAAGCACTGATATGGGCTGCCAAGTATGTCAGAAAATTTGACTTTCGTTACGATGTCAGGCGACATCAAAACACACCACACAGTGCCATCATTTAAGCAGCAAGACCTTGACGCCCAAACATAAGTATCAAGGCCGAGGTCTTACAGTGTAGGACTAGGTTGATGGGCAGCCACCTAGCAATGGTAAGGGGAGGTAATAGGAAAGAGTACATTTAGTATACAGATGGGGAAGACACATTTTTGCCTGTTCTATGAGTCTTACATTTGAAAAGGTAGCAAAGTTTATTTCTCAATGTTGGTGTGATCAGAGGATGTATTTGACAGATAATTTTTTTTGTTGATTTTATATAAATTCTTTGAGTAATCAGAGTACCCTTGCATATTTAAAAAAAAATAATACCAATCCTGGGTAACAGGTGTGGCTAAAAGAATATCCCTTTTTGTGTATCCAAATGCGCACATCAAATTTCAACCTGATGTTGCTTTTGCTTTACCATGCCAACAATGCTTTTATTTTTAAAAAGTCCAAAAAGTTTTAATATTTAAAAAAAAATGAACAATTGCTACAGTGGAATGAAAATTTAATCAGGTTATCTGCATCGGAATAAAAATATGCCTTCCATATGTTATGTATATTTAATTTAATTATTTGTTAGTTTTAAATTTTTTTAATTCCATTACACGCTACTATAATGTAACAATGAGTTCATGTTTGACCTGACTGATATTTTTTTTTATTTTTAATTTCACCGACATAAACTAATAACAGAAACATTGTTTCTGACCTTGTTCCAAAATCACTGACAGTTTTGGTAAACAACTTTTCAAATTTTTTTTTTATATCTTTCTTAGAGTAAGAATCATTAAATTAAGTCAAGGTCATACCTGGACTATGTGACAAGTAGCATGTATCAATTGTTACAAACTTCTATTTTTCCCCAGAAGAATGAACTTTTGACCCTCATCCGGGAATGTTTTGCATCTTAGTTAGTTTATAACTGTTGTTGTTTGATAGAGGTTTGTTAGTTGGGCTCCAAACAATTGACACGTTACATTGTTATAATGTTGTGACCAGTTTGGGTTAAATTTTTATTTTCTTCAAATTATTGATTTCAAGTGATTCTTTTCCCTGGAAATACACAAGTGCTCTGACAAAATTCTTGGATAAAGCCATTGACTGTAAGTTATACTGAATTCAAAACTGTAATATTTTCTGTGATTCAACAAAGGACTGTTAACACAGCAGCACTTCACTGACCACAACAGATGTCATCGCCTTCCATTTGGATTTCATCGGGACTCGAACTCAGTTTCATTCAGGACATTTTATTACTAGGACTTAAATTTTTTAATTCTTGGATGATTTTTTTGGATTTAATTCGTAAAACCCCAAGTTCTTTTTTCTTCATTTTTCACTTTGCATTCTTGGGAAATAAATTTTTTGTTAAATTTTACAAAGCTTGTTGTCTTCACTCTTTTCTGTTACTTATTTTAAGAGCATTGACTCATAACACAAATTTTGTTTGCTTACCTTGAGTGGTTTTTGTGCAGTTGTGCTAAGCTTCCATTACAAAAGGTCCACACCTCAAAAATTCAACAGTATGTACAAACTGAAAATTGCCACAATGACCTGAAAACTTTAAAAGGTCCAACACATACATATAAAGTATGCAAGAATAATTAAATTTGTCTGTACAGTTATTTTTGTGTGAACCTGCTAACAATTTCTCATGACAGACTGATGAGCATGAACAAATGCCACAACATATAGTGACATAACATTGTCCAGATGCAATTGTTTGATATATATATTCCACTGTATATAGTGACATAACACTGCCCACAAACATTATATAAATTTCACTGTATATAGTGCCATAATGCTGCCCACATGCAAATATTTGATACACTAAATGTGTTACATGTCAGGTATGTTTTTTTAAAAATGAGAATAACAAAATGATAAATCAGTCCAACCTTTCTAATGTTAAATCTGATTTGTTTTAAAATGAGAATAACAAAATGATAAATCAGTCCAACCTTTCTAATGTTAAATCTGATTTGTTTCCCACTAACACAACAGGAACTCGACTGAAAAAGAAAGAACAGAATTTAATGTTTTAGGCAAATTTACACCTGGACAAAATCAGCAGTGCATACTGTCAGTATCAGACAATACTGTATCATGATACAGACTGACACTACCAATACAATTCAATGCTGTATCAAGATACTCATACTTTCAATACAGGATAACAGTATGTCCTGATACAGACTCCAACTATCAATACAGGTCATTACTGTATCATTATACACTCATATTGCCACTGCATGACAACACTGTATCATGATACAGACTCATGGTATCAATAAATGACAATAGTATATCATGGTACACTCAAATTGTCACAGCGTATCATGATATACTCACATCGTCAATACAGGACATTACTGTATCATTATACACTAATACTGCCAACACAGGACAATAGTGTATGACAGACTCATGCTATCAATAAAGGACAATAATGTATCATGATTCATAATATCAACACAAGACAATAGTGTATCATGATACACATTCATAATATAAATACAGGACAATAGTGTAACATGATACTGACTCGTGTTATCAATACATGACAATAGTGTATCATGATACATATTCACAATATCAATATAGGACAATAGTGTATCATGATACAGACTCATGCTCTCAACAAATGGCAATAGTGTATCATAATACAGATTCATAAAATCAATACAACAGTGTATCATGCTACAGGCTCATGTTACCAATAAAGGATAATAATGTATCATGCTACAGAATCATACAATCAATACAGGACAACAGTTGAACGAATGTCATTCATCATTCAAAACTGTCCCCTTATACATATTATATCTGCCTTAATATTTCTTATATGACACTCACATGTACTATATCAAATTCAACACTGCATAGATCATGTAACTGGGTGCTTTTAAATGTCAAAATGCATGTAATTTGAGTGCCTAAGGCAAAATTACAGCAACACTCATTGATCAAGGGTGCAAATACTGCATGTACTTGTTGTGCAATGAAGCATACCAATTTCACTACTGGCTGACACAAATAACACTGGCTTTATTAATTTTTTGCTTTTCTAATATTCTCACCAACATAGTAATTTGTAAAAGTGCTTAGGACAAAATAGATCAGGAATGCCAAATATACAACCAGCTGGATGGATACAGCCTGCCAGACTTAATAGTCTGACCTGCAGACCTGGTCTCTTGTTAGTGCCAAATTCTAGAACACCTTGTTCATGATACTTATAGCCTGAGTGAAGTAGATTTATATCAAATCTGCCCCATCAGAGCAAATTAGTTTGACACCCCTGACATAGATTGCTTGTGCATACAAGTAAAAGCACTGTTTGTATTTCATTTGGAAATCTTTATAAGGATCAGAAAAATACACTGTCTTGGTATTGAATGATTATCTATTACAATGTATACCTTCTTGTATTACCGTATTTTATGTAATTTTTCGTACACGAAAAAATAATTATTAATTTCAGTGCACGAAAAATTATATGTAAAATAAATAATTATCATTTGGTGGTGCTGACCGTGTACGAAAAATAAAGGGATCGTACAAAAACAAGTTCTACGGTACACACGCTACTTGACAATCTAACGGTACAAATGTACAAAGTAAACGTATATTTTCTGTCTCATAAATCAAAAGTACTGTTGTTATTAGTGAACAAGAGAGAGAGAAAGAGAGAGAGAGAGAGAGAGAGAGAATTATGTCTCAGTGTGCAAGCTCATCTGCATTTAGAACATATGTAGCTGTTATGTTGTGTAATATTGCAAAATGATCAAGATGGTTTGAACATGTGTAAGTTATGGGTATTATTTATTGGTAAATAGTACGCAACGATACAACCCCACATCATCAAGAAATTAAGTACAAGTTTATTTTTACCGCAACAATAATCTCATTATCAAATTGCAATAAAAAATAAAGAACTTGAAATCAACGTTTAAGTTAATGCGTGTGAGTGTGCATGCCAGAGAGATCAATCAAACAAAATTTTTTCTGTGTACAAAACCATATTTATTCAGTGTAGTTTTTATTTGTAGCTTTTGCAAAGAGAAAAAAAGACTATTTTCAGTTACCTGACGAGTGGGATAATCCTCATGTATTATGACCCTACTATATTCCATTAGGAATAAACACAGCTAAATCAACAGTTCATTCTTGTTTTAATTACGATGTACATTGTCGCAACAACCACATGGCTATACAGTGTTCTTTACACGGTAATTAAACATGCTTAATGCTTTGGTTATTCCAGTTGAAACCAGATTGAGGGCAAGAATCGACTGAAGAGGTCAAATCAGCGAGGCTGCCAGTAGGGAAAAGAGGCTCGCTTTAGGGAAATGAAAGTCTGTCAATGTGCTATTGAAGCCATTGTCCATATAGCAGATGTTATAAGGACAAGCGATCGTGTGCATTACTTGTTATTCAAACTCGCCAATAAAGATAATAGTGGGGTATATCAAAGAATAGATTTGCAATAAAATGTTAATTATATCCAAGTCAAAACAGAACAAGCACTTGAAATATAGTATATGTATATATACGAATTGATTTAACGGAGTCATGACTTTCAAATTTACGATGGAAAATGACAAGGTTTTTATATTTTACGTTTGTATGACTAATGAAACAATAAGACTAGTTGACCAATGGTCTGTGGTCTTCACTTTAGCATGTACTGAGATGTAATTTTTGTTGGATAAGACATCATCAAAGGGCTTCCGAACTTGTTTTAAAATGCACGTGGTGTTTTGTTACGGTGACGGACTTAATAAGGAGAACTAACGATAATATTTAAAGGTATGGTCTGTGAAGTCCTTTGTTCATTTGTTAATAAACACCAGTAGATATTGTAATGACAATAATAGTTTATGCACATGGGCACCCGCAGGATCTTTTGCAGAAGGGGGGGGGAGGGGGGTCAGTCAGTCACGACCGGGAGAGTTAGTATAGTAAGCAGTCTGAAACTAAAGCTAATATTTACTAAGCATTTTGAACAGAATCTTGTGACATATTTTCAGCTTCATCTGCATTATTAAACTTGTTGGAATATATATTGCAGTATGATTTACACGGGGGTCACATGACCCCCCTTGACCTATGCTGCGGGCGCCCATGCTTATGCATCAATCATTATATTTTCTCGCCAACAATTAATCATTAATTTTTGTAAAAACAAAATGGGAATACGGTATTTTTGATCTTTTTTGCAAACGTAAATCTTCTTAGTGGAAATTTTATGTCCGATAATTTAATGAATTTTTCAAATAATACAAAGTGATATGTATGAAAAATTATGATACATTTAAATAATTATTATTTTGATAACTGGATTGTGTACGAAAAATTAAAGGGTACGAAAAAATACATGAAATACGGTATAATTATAATCAGTATTTAGAAACTATCCATAAATAATGGCAATGTAATGACATGTACCGTATACACTCACATATAATTTATGTCAAGCTGCAAAGAATGAAGATCCCAATCTGCCATAGCATAATGTGCCTGCAGATCAGGGTCTATGTTGTTTGTTCTACTGATTACTCCAAACAAACTGTATAGACCCAGATCTGCAGGTGTGTTAGGTGATGGCAGTTTGCAGTTGGACTCATCCCTTTATGTGAGTATATATGGCACTTTACATGGACAAGACATCACTAAATAAGTTGGTTTGGTATTGGTGTCTTAGGCATATCTGAATAGTACAACAAAACAAAAGGCTTCCAAAAATTAGGAAGGTGAATGGCCTTTTACTTGTATAATCCAGATGCAGGGATTGCCCTTGGTTTAAAAAAGTTGTTGCCCAAAAAATCACCAACCTCAATATTTTGTCGCCAATTTTCAAAACATGTAGAAATTTTCATAATACAGTACTATCCTTTTATCTCATCATCCTTGGGACCAAGTTAATATTGTCAACATAAGCGGATGTTTAGATAAGTGGTGGGTGGGGCTGAAAATAAATTTGAAATTTTGCATACAAGTGAAATTTTAAGAGATGACCAGGATTTATGCAGAGAAAAATAAATTGGAAATTTTGATTAAATGAAGACAACTAGTCTGAAATACACTTGTATATTGACAACTTACATTTGTGTAGTACACTCCACAGTGTGTTAAATTATATACATGCATATGAAAAATCGATGAATTCGAATGTTAGAAAATTCATGAATCTGTCAAATCCTGTTAGAAAACACAACTAAAACATATATAAAAAATGGTAGCCCTCGTTTGATCTTCATACCATTGTCAACAAACACATTTCACGAAATGATTTACTCTGATATTTATTATCCAAGTGGCACGTGGCTGTATAGTTGTTTATATGCTACATGTGCATGTACTTAAATTGGCCTAGATTTTGCTCAGCCAGAGGCAACTACCATGATGCTGAGGCTACCAAAGGCACAAGGCTATTCACAGGGAAATGAAAACATGTGAACAAATTAAAAAGTCTTAACATTCTCGCAAGATGTCCCACCTTCATTTAACTTGACAGCCAGATATCTATTGTTCAAAATATTGGAACTCTAATTTGGGTTTTAAACTGACATTTGTAGCGATCGTAATCACGAACTTTTTTGTTGCAAATAGGAAACTTTCACTGCACGATAAATATGTTCCAATCACTATGAAAAATGAAACAATGCTTTTATTTAAGTTTGTTGCCAACTTTCTTTGATCAAAGGTCTTCAGCTTGCTTTGACGAAGGTCCATGTGTTATTGAAGGTGCTGCTAAAGGTGCTCTTTGAAGGACCAAACAAATGCCCGTTTGTTATTTGCTGCGGCAACATCAAATAATTGTAAAACATTGATGGAGACAGATTTTTTCATTTGCTTAGTATATATACAGAATGATTGACACTTCAAATGTAATCAGTTTTCTTTGAAGTTTCAGCAAAACTACTGTTTCTGGTACATTTTTCAAAAAGGAAAAAAACCCCCCCAAACTATCATTGTCTGATAGATTGTAGTCATTCCCGTTCCTGCCTTCAGAGATGGTCCAATATAGCTTGTCATATTACAGCACTGAGTACTAAGACCAGACAACAGCATAAGTGGATTATGATATAACAATGCTGTGTTAGGGTGGTTTGTCAATATAAACAAATGATTTGTTTATGTAACAATAGATTCCAGAGCAATTTATATTCAAGTTTGCAGCTTCCTGCCTTTGAATTTCTCATCTGCAAACCAAAGACTGTATATCCAAAAAGACTGTATATGCCAAAAGATGGTATATTTTGTTGCCAATAAGGAAAAAAAATCAGAATTTGTGACATTGGTGAAGCCCGGGGCAATCCCTGCTCATGAGAATGGGCTTAGGGCATTACTCATTTGTTAAAAATGCTGGTAAAATCAATACCTATTAATTATGACTATGACTTAAATTGTACTTATTTGCCTCTAACATCGAATTTCATGATACAAAGACTGCCATGTTCTATTGTGTATAATGGAATTATCCAATATATACACTATACCATCTTTCTTTCATAACCATGACTGTGACAATTTATTTTGAAATTTGGCTGGAATTGTGAGTTACATGAAATTATATATATCGACATAACTTACAATTAAATAATCAAGGACACATCATACATTCATTTTCTGAATTAATTTTTTCAGCCTGTCATCCACACACACACACACATAGTTAAAATATAAGTTTACAGGGTATTATTTGCTGACCCAAACCAAGTCTCATGAGTCCAAACATCACCCTCTTTGTCTTTGGAATGAAAAGTGACTTTTCTCTAACATTCTAATTTAGCTGAAGCCCTGCATTGTTATTTCTGCTATGTCATAGCAAGATGACTGGTTCTTCTTCTTTTCATACCCCTGACACTGCAAAATGAGTTAGAAACCAACACATATCTAGTAACTCATAACCAGTCAGCTTACTGATATAATAATGGTGGCATCTTGTAGACTGGATGCTCATCTGCTACAGTGATAAATCAGTAACAAATCTGAAATTTTCCTCTGCAAATGTATTTAAACAGTCATGTGTTTAAAGTAACTACTTACTATTTTTCAATCAGTTGTTAAATTTTTTAGAAACTGTTAGAAAGGCTGAATCATGGTGAATTGACAAAATCTATAGATGTTGGCATTACTGACCCACAATACAGATCATGACCATTCAGAGATTTGGTAGTGGACTCTCAGCGGCTGAAAATTGGCCAAATCAAAATGTTGTCTCAAAGATAATTATTTTAAAATCTCGCAGAATTCCACATATTTTCAATTTACTTCTGAAAAAGTTATTCCCAACAATCAAACTGCACCATACTTGGACAAACCCAGATCCCATCCATTCCCAATCAACCCAAAATAATCCTTCCCCTTGTGCAAGGCATTTAACCTCAACTGCACAAAGCTGACCCAAAGAGATTCCAGCTTCTTTAGGGGAGTTAGCCTCTGATGGACTGGCATTTCGTCCAGAAGTCATATCATCTGTGCCATTTTAATGTCACAGTGCTCTTGCCTTGTGAACCAAACTAAAAGCTTGGAAAACTTTAACCATAACATCTCACACACAAAATTATACTTACTTAATACTGCCTTTCATATCCAGAAGTTTCTCGTAGATTATTTTTACAACCTCAAAACTGAAAATTAGACAAGTGAAAAGAGTAATGCACAATTTATGTACATTTATCATAGGGCATGCAATGATGATGATGCAGCCTTAGTAACACATGACAAAACAACCAATGCCCTTGGCCTCTGACCTTTAACAATTTCATTCTACTCAACAATCCATATACAGGAACAAATTATAATAAGTTCATAAACATCCAAGTTCATCTACAGTGACCTTGAACTCTGACCCTATCTTTCCATGGGATATTCTGTGCACACTGGTGAATCTGGTTCAAAGTCTAATGCTTATATTCAAATAATATAAAAAAGAAGAAGAAAAAAAAAGAAAAATAAATTAACAATTTACCAGTGTGACCTTGACCAATCTTTTCTCAATAAAAAAAATCTTCAATATAAGCTGAGATATGCACAATTAGGTTTATAATACCAAGGAATACTATTTATGCACTGATAAAGGTGATTCCCCAAATGACTGGATAAAAGAGAAATAATAAATATAACTCCCAATGCTTATATATAATCTATTATGTATCCCATCCAGTTTAAACAAAATCAGCTCTGACCAAAAAAAATTTGTTGTATCTTTCAACCTGTTATAAACAGGATCTAAAGTAAACAAATATTTATATGAAAGATGTGGCTCAAAAATGAATACATTTATTTAAAAGTTTTAAAATAAAATCAGCATTTATAATTCTCATTCATATTTCCCAGTAAAATTGAATAAAAGAATTTTTTTTTTACTTTGTCTTTGAATGTCACTTACCTTTTAAAAGAATTCACAGAATAGACAAGTACATATCCATCTATATTCATAAAGTATGACTGAGGTAGAATGGAATATTCATCCTGGAATTAAAGAGGAAAATAAGCTCAACAAAAACTGGCAATGGCTTGCAATCACAAATCTCTAATCATTTTCTACAGCATATTCAATCTCATTCCCCTTCACCTGGGATACTTTTTGGTCACCTTAGCTCTGAAGCTTTTAGTTTCCTACCAAAACCTTCAGTTGCATTTGTTTTCTTGAATCTAGCATTTTGAGAAACTTGTAAAGTGGTATGCCTCTGATAGATATGCATTTGCTCTTGGACTCAATATGCATTTCTATGCTATAGTTTTTTAGACCCTAGAGAGCACCCATCATAGGCTTGACCATGTATCTTCGAAAAGATAGGAATATTCTCCTATATAACTGTTTCACTGATCAGAATGTTATTTTCAATTACTGCATCTCTCATGTTTGTAGCTGACATTGTGAATATCAAGTTCATTCATTTGCTTGTTTGAAAGTTTCGTTTCTGACTCAGTGAACTGGTACACATTAACTTTATCATCTATACTTTCAAATGGATGACACAGCTGCTGTAGTTCATTCACAAATTTGAAAAACCAAAACCTAAAGTATCTACTACAAAAGTGTAATTGTTTGTTTACAATGTCGTTCCAAGTACACTATACTGTCGTGCACATGCATGCAATATAAAGGCGTTCAGTATCATAAAATACTGCACGATTCTGACAATGTAAAGTTAACGGAGACAAAAATGAGCATATAATAAAATAATATAATAGTATTTTATATAGCCAAGTCTGTCACTAGCAGCCACTATTGGGAAAAGGCAAAACTGGCCATTGCCCACAGGCAACTGCTTTACATGGGTTCACCTTTTAAAACTGGTTGTGTTCATGCACCAAATATTATCATTGTTATTTTCATTATCATTATCCTATCATGATTGTTTTTTGTCCACTGTGCAACAAAATCATAATTACGGGTATATGTTGTTCTCTCACAAATTTATGTTCCACAAAAGAGTACTGTATCCTGCTCACTTTCATCCAGTCTATAAATGAAATCATCAACAACTTAAAAATATACATTGATCTTAGTTTGTTCATAATATAAAAACAATATCTGGATTGGTCATTGGTCAACTTGCCAAGTTCAAAAGGCAGTTGGCTTATGTGAAATCCTGTGATAAACAGAAAATCAAACGAATCAGCAAATGGCTATTCATTGTGACCATGAACTGAAACTTCACCTGCCTTTACAGACACATTTTGAATACTCAATGACCCATGAATGCTAATGAAAATGGATGTAACTTCTATCTCTGCTCAAAGATGAACTTTTATCTTCATAGACAGATTTATTTCACAGGCAAATAGATGAAGATATCTAACTATACCTGGCACACAAGATGACTTACATTTCTGTTGTGCTAACACAACTACTTTTCCAACCATCCTGCAAATGAAATGCTTTGACCCTAATGACAAAAACTGCCTTGCTTTCAAATATGACATATTGACACCTTTGAGTTACATTTTCAACATGATTGGAGTCGTGAGTACATGGGAGTTTAGAAATGTTTGCTTATCAATTCACATGATATTCCTTTATCTAAATGATGCCTTCCTCAGGCAGATACACTCTAGTACCTGCTTAAGTCACTGTAACACCTAACAGCTGACTGTAGAAGGCAGGTGAACAATGCTTACAGGACAATTATAAAGGACTTAAGAAATCTGCCCAGGGGTGGGGGTGGGAATTAGAATGGCCATTGTGGACAGATGTCAGAATGGTGCCCCCCTCCCCTTCCCAGCATGACCCAAAATTGTGATCCCTTTTGTAAAACCTTAAGGGAATCCCACCTCCTCACACCTTTGGCTTACAATAGCAGTGTTATACTTACTTGACCAGCTGTGTCTTTTAATTCTAAATTATAGTCCTGGCCATTTATTCGAATAGTCTTCTGAAAAGCTGGAATAAATTAATAAAACAAAATATGATTCTAGCACTTATAAACTGCAAAAGATAAGCAAATAAAAAATTAAACATAGAAACCATGAAGTTCATTTAATATGTATCGTATCAGGAGTTAGTTATTTTTCTTTTTTAAACTGATCTCAGAACAAATGGGAATTTGCAATTTTTTTTCCATGGAGTACCAATCTCTTGTATTTCATGGTAACTACAAGACACAAGTTTAAGGACCAAATGAATCATTATCCTTTGATTATTCTTCTGTGGAAACAAAAGGACCATTTACCCAATCTGCAAATTTAACTGTTAACTATCAACAGAAATGCCTTTGTTTGCAAAATAATGAGGACTGATACCCACAAAGATACATGAATTCAATGGATCTCTGACAGCCAGACAAAGGGTATACCCACTAGCTTCTTGATGTAGATGCTCAATTACAGCAAATCCTGCGTTTAATGGACATTCATGAGATTGGGTAATTTTGTACTTTCTTCATTAATGCTCTTGTTTGTATAAACTAACTGAATAAAAAGCAATTTATAACTACATTTTCAATCCAGGTGAAGTGTCTTTTATGTATAAGACTGACATTTTTGCGCAAAAGGCAAAACTAAAAGAATTCCATTTGTCCATTCATATTTACAAGTACTGGCTGAGGAACAATAAGTCACATTTTCAAATTGCTCCTCCAATTAGATGTGTGGCATTTTAAGAAAATTCAGTATTGTGTACAGTGAAGGATGAGTAAAACTGTGTCAGCCATACTGTATGTGCCATTTCATTTAGGACCAACTAGGTATCATAGAAAGCATCATTTTTTTCCCTAATATATGATTTCCAACTACTTTAACCCATCCCCACCCACCCCAAAAATCAACCAATTTGCATGATTTGGAAGATCTCCCTGTAGGGACATTCTAAAGACGGAATTTCCACCATAAGACAGAGAACTTTCAACCATGCAAGTACCAAAGAATTAATTGGTTTCATTATTACCTTAAGTGCATGCCACTCACAAAGTCAAGGAACTTACACTAAAATAAAAGCTATTCTACAAATTCTTCTTTGAGCCATGACTTTGACCTCCGACCCCAAAATGCAAAAGAGTGGTCACAGTTGTAATAACAAAACTTTAAGACTTTTTCAAGACTTTTTACATATTTTTCAATTTTTCCAACACTTTCAAGACCTGTAAAAGCAATTTTCAAATTTTAGACCTTTTTCAGAATCGTAGACCTGTGTGAGAACCCTGTATTAAGCCAAAACAATATTTCCTTTTCAGTAGCTTTGATCTTACTACTGACGACAAAATCAAAAGGTTTCCCAATGAATAGGTCATCCACAAATTTTGGTGAAGTTACAGGGTTTATATCTGAATTTTTGGTGCAGAAACCATTTTCACATATTCAGTCTGAGACAATGACCTTTGACCTTTGAACTCAACATCAATAGGCTTCATCTTTCACAAACATTCATCCAATTATTTAAAGCAGAACCAGTGCTTTGTGGAAACCATTTGTATTTTTTGTTAAAGTGACTCTGACCTTTGACTCTGAAATCTACAGATTTCTTCCTTATCCCAAATGTGTGTCACGAACAAAATTTTGCAACTTGCAAATGATGGAAAACTTGAGTTACTGTAACAAAACCATCTTTCTTCCTTCAGTCATAGTGATTTTGACCTTTCACCTTGAATCAATTGGCTCCATCCTTTTGCCATAAGTGCATGTGATCCAAAATGACTGTAACATGATGTAAAATGAGTTACTGTGGTGTCTTCTGTCAGTGACCTTGCCCTTTGCCTCCAACATCCATAGGGTTCTTCCTTATTCCATGTGCAAGCCATCCACAAAGTCTGGCAAATGCAGATGCTAAGCAACTTAAGTTACTGTGCAGAAAGCCAATTCTTTTTAGGAAATTCCATTTCTCTGAGAATAACTGCCAAATCAATTTAACATTAGGATTTGTTGGGTAGTGCAGGAGGAGTTTACAATAATGTACTTTATCTGTTGATATCATACCCAGATCCCATTAACGTTACAAAATGTAATAGGTGGAAATTCTGTGCATCCAACCTCTACCATCATCACTCTTCACGGGAAGAATGGCTATATTCCCTATATGAAAGATAACCCGCTCTTTTAACATTAAAAATAAAAAATGAATTCTTACCAATAAAAATTCTGAGTGAATCCAGTGAAAGCACCAAACCGAAGCCCATGAGGACTTTGTGCCAACATTAAGTGGGCCTGGTGATCAGCACTGGACCCACAAGATTATGTTCTTGTCTTTGGAAAGCTAGATCATGTAGAACAAAATCTGAGATGGTTAACTGTGCATGCCAGGCTGCAGCTTCTATTATGTCTCAAATGAAATTTTATATTCAAATGTGAGACCTGCTGAGATTGCTCCAAGCTAATAAGCTGAAACTTTAAGCTGAAATGTTAATAAACTGAAATGTTCATGACATGCATATGATCTTTTGAGACTTCTGAGTACACCCACCTTCGCAAGCCAAGGTTCAGATATTACTAACCCTATATATACCTTGCCAGATCAAGCAGATATTTTAGTGCTTTGTCCTAGTGACATCCATTGGATTTCATCAGTTGCCTCCCTTAGTATGTAATACCAACTAACCCACAGCATGTAACAGCAATGCATTTTACATCAGCCAAAGATGGTGGAGGCAACTGATTTCAAAAGGATATTTTGTAACCTTATGATCAAAAGTTTGACTATGTACCAGAGAGAAGCCATTGGAGGTGTATTTGAGTGAAAGGTATTTTGTATCAATACGGACCATCATAAATATCTGATAGATCTAACAAGGTATAGATAGGGTTAATATATCGGAACCTTGCCTTGTGAAGATAGAGTACACCGAATGTTACTCACATCAGCAATGATGCTTGGGCTTGAGAAGTTATACCTTCTTTCCCTGTTTTCAACAAAATAAACAGATGTTGCCTTACCTCACGACTTTTTGTTGTGTGCTTCATGTAATGCCAGAGAGTAATGACAGAGTCCTACATTGTTGCATCTCCGACATAATGTTTAAAAAGAGGAATTGTAAAACCAATCTTTGACCACCTGCTGATGGCAACTGTAAGATTTGGCCCTCAAAGACTTCTATACAGCTTTCTGCATGTAGAACAACTCATGCACCACAACAGCTTCAAAATTATTTGGGGAAAACACTGAATAATAATGAAATAATCCAACACTTCATGGAACCAAACATCGTGAGTCTTTGGAAAATAGTATTATCAATATTTCAAATCATTATGATTGATAAGTACCACTTTTTTATCCAAGTAAATTCTGAAAAGAGTAATCTCATTCTGTGTGACATATACATGACATTGTGTTTTTCACTTACTGTTCTCTATTGTTGGGTCATACGAATCCACAAACTGGTTATCCACAAACTGTATGGTCAATGAAGATTTTCCTGCAATTGAAAAATAGTATGTAGTGCAGCCAGATATATTTCTCCAGTATTTGCATATGTTATCTTCCATGAAACAAATGCCCTTAATGCTGACCCACTCTGAGTTTGATGTTATAGCGAGAATGATAGAAAATTCAATGAATATGCGTACGTGTGTGGGAGAACACACAGATGCAAGTATAAATTGCTCAACAATGTGATATACAAAAAGTGATGTAGCAGACAATTAAAAAATTCTATCAATACATGTATTTTTTTCCTGGAAAAAGTATACAGAAAATGAAAGTGAAACATATAGTCACAATTATAGTTCATATTAATAAAATACATCAGTCTAATGTATAGTCATGATTATAGTTTCTGTAAATAAAATATACTGGTCAAACATACAGGTGGTGTTCTAGTTTCGTATTTCGCATACGGTTTTATTTTCAAAGAAATTTTTTTTCTTCCAGTTTTCCTTATTGGATTTACTGGCTATTTAAAAAAGACCTTGTATGTCTTAGGCATTGATAACATGTTAGCTTTTAATTCCCTTTACTTTGGTGTATAATGTGTTTAATATGGGTTATATAGGGTATACAGCTTGGCCTTACTTCTGACATGCACCTTCCTTAAAACTGCTAGCTTCACTTATTCATTTTCACTTCCTCGACATCACAGGTAAATTGTAACAAAAAAAAAAAGTCGACAACTTCTTTTACATGCAGTTCACAAACAGGTATTCATCTAACCATTCATGGAAGAAATCTTTCTTAAAACACTTCTTCATATATTATTTGATGTTCTGTATCAAGTTGTATGAGTTGTAGGTTTCTATGTTTATCCACCATGATTTGGAATCAATATTATTGTTATGGGTACAAGTGACCACTGCTGCTATTTTGACTTGCACTTAATGGGATAAAATTTATTTTACTCATGATTTAAGCCCAGGGGTCAAGCTAGGCTTGAATTTTAGGGAGAAGTGACTTCTCCTTTTGGACAAAACAGGGAGAAGTGGGACCTGAACAGGGAGAAACGGGACCAAAGCGAGACATGTAATATATATATATATCTGAGTGTGTATATGTGTGTTGTTTTCATTCTCTATTTCCCAGTATGCATATTTGCATTTAACATTGGTTTTAAGCAAAACCTTATTTTCAAGCAGAAAATCTTCTGAGTTCTATCTATATTATAAACACATTTGGTACATGTTCAGGGATGGTCCTGGTTTTTAAAAAGTTGTCGCCAAAAAAATCGCCAACCTCAATATTTTGTCGCCAATTTTTAAAAAATGTCGCCAGAACAAGTAGTGAATATTTTTCCAAGTCTATTAATGTAATAGACAATGAAAATTTAAAAAGATGGGATAGTTATTACTTTATTGACAACAAGCAATACAGCCATACTGTTACAAAATAAATCATTACATGACTGTTTTACAATACTTCAATGGTCTTTGCACCCCGCATCACTGTTAGTGCATAGGTATGGCTGTTGTCACCTGAAATAAATGCATCATCAAATGTAAAATGTCTTCTTTCCTGACATCTACAGTCTTTCTCATTTTTTTAATGGAAACATCAAGTATTAAACAAATCTATATTATGTATATTATTTTCCAAACAACAGTTTTGTATGAAATTTTAGTTAATGACATTTTAATACTAAAATTCTATGATCGTACTTTTAAGATAAGAGACGTATAATGTGACCGTCAATTTCATGCATTCAAGAATTAAATGCCCCCCTCCCCCCCGCCTTATGGCTAGCTTCACTAAGTACACTTCGTCAACCAGGAGATCAGAAATTTTATTTTTGCCGTGCTTTACATGCTTTGCTTGTAGTGAATTGCTTCCTAAATCCCAAGAGATCACTGAAATGCTGTAGATTTTTTCTCGACAAGCAAACTAGGATCTCCATTCCTACCAATGAAACTTACACAAGTCAACACCTGGCATTAATGTACCGTATATATAAGCATTAATTACTATCATAAAATTAAAAGAAGGAATGAAGAAAAGTATCATGGAGCATATGTGCCCCAAAATAACTAATTGGGAATAAATGTTATTTAGTAAGCAGTGTTATATGCATATATGAGTTAGCAATAGGAAATAAGGTGGGATATAAAATGTGAGAAATAGTTATCATATGTATGGTAGCATGAGACCACATTTGAACTGTTAACATAAATTCACACCCATTTATGGCATCGCTATTTATAACAAAAGAGGGCATTGTTTATTTGTCAGTTGTCAGTGCTTTCACTCACTGTAGAACAGGCGGTTTCTTTGAAGTATATGGAAGAGGCTTGAGTCTAACCTTTAACTATTGTGCAGTTAGGGCACAGCTGACCAGAACATGAAATGCAATGGAGGCATGGGGGGTGGGGATTGGGAATAACACACTCCACAGGGAGAAATGGCGTGTCCTTTGAGAATTTCACGTGTATTTGACCCAAAAAATCGGTGAATATTTAGTGACAACGATGCTTAAATATGCTGCAAAAAAATTCCCGATGGTAGGTCCCAATCTGCGTGATTTCATATTCAATCTCCCAGCTTGGTTTTTGAAAAGATTTATTTTTTGCATGACACCCTAGAATAACTGTAAGGTATTAACTAAATTTATTCAACGACTATCTGAATTCTTTGGAAATCTTTCTGTACATTTGAAACTTCAACACAGAAGGGGCATTTTTCGTTGGAATGTATTTGGATTTTTGGGAACTATTGAAATTGAAAAGACTTAATTCATTCACCATGCTCTAAGTTAATTTAATTCTTTCGCTCGTGTATTTTGAGAAATAAATTATTTTCAATTATGCAAAACTGGTTTGTTTTGCTATTTCTTATTGTATAGTTTAAGACTGATGGCAAAAATAAAAGATCAATGAGCAAAATTAACATATATTACTTACCCCATCTGGATTCATGTTTGGTGACACACTCCTTCAAAATATCACAACCAGTTGTAAATGAATTGACGACTAGTGCAGTGATATATATATATATATATATATATATATATATATATATATATATATATATATATATCACTGAACATCTGCTTTAGCTTTGTATCATATCTCAGCCACGGACGAACAAGTTTCCAACTGTGGATAAATTTTCGGAAACTTTTGACCCGTTCATCATGATGTGGTGTTGTACTTGAAGCATTACTACTATCACTACATGTAGATGATGTTGGACTGTCAGGTATAACATCCGGTTCAGTGACTGTGTTATCTGATGAATTTGCATTAAATCCAAATGCTATTAATTTTGTAAACTTACTCTTAGGATGAGACGATGAAAATGCAATGGTAAACTTTCGTTTACCCATGATAAAGTTAAAGTTGCACTCTTAACAATATATAATTCTGATTGAGATTTTTTTCCATTTGCTTTGTATTTATGCACAGCAATCGATACTTCAAAGGTAATCAGTTTGCTCTGAAGTTTCAGGAAAACTTTTATTGGTACATTCATAAAAACAACAGAAGGATTAGCCGTCGTTCAGTTAATTGTAGCGCTTTCTGTTCGCGTCTTCAGAGGTCGGTCGATTGTAGGTATAGTCCAGTAGCATGACTGAGTGTATCCCAGCATACAGTACTCAGGCCAGACGTCAACATAAGCGGATTATGATGTAACAGTGCACAGCAGGGGTCAAGCTAGACTTAAATTTTAGGGAGAAGTGACTTCTCCTTTTGGTCAGAACAGGGAGAAGTGGGAGCTAAACAGGGAGAAGTGAGACCAAAACAAGAAACACGATATATATATATATATATATATATATATATATATATATATATATATATATAGAGAGAGAGAGAGAGAGAGAGAGAGAGAGATAGCTGCATTATCTTATTTTAATGATGTGCTCTATTTCTCAGTATGCTTTTAACAGTTTTAAGCAATGCCTTATTTTCAAGTTCGAAAATATGTGTTATATGTTAGTATCAACATATTTTGTATGCGTATAAAATTTTTTATATTCATACCCATTCTATTCATACTTGTAGTATATGTGTGTTTGAATTGAAGTAAATGCAGTGTGTTTTGGCAGTATGACTTAAAAAGCACATCAGAAGCTATACATTGTAATTAATTTTCACTGATAGCAGTAACAAGAATAGAGTCTTGTAACTGCAAGTTGGTAAAAATGCTTAATAAACTACCGCTTAATTATTTTATTTTCTATAAGTTTTGTGTAAAATTGCAGTTAAAAAGATTTCTAACATTCTTTGAAACAGCCCCTAATACATGTACATAAGAATAAATGCACAAGTGACTTCAAACCATATTCTTCGTCCTGATTTCATTGTTCCCGATAAAACATTACTGTAACTATTCGTAGACAACACACTGAAGCACTAAAGTCGATATATAACTAAACTGGACCCTTTTTTCCCCCAACCGAAAATCCAAGGACTCGTACTGCACAGTGCGAGTGCATCTATTTTTAGAAGGAGGGCTTTTCTTAATATAACTACTCACTTTCTTGCTTCGTTACAAAAATCCATTAATAGGACTGCATATTTATGGTTGTATTATTTGTCTACCTACTGGTAATAATGACATGCATTGGTTAAATATTATTTGCTTCATTACTATATATATTTTTTGTATTTTCACAGTTTAATGAAGTGGTATATCATATACGCAGCTATGTCCGCCATTACAAGTTCGTTTACGGTTTCAAACTGATTTTATACAGAAAATACGCAAACACGGCCGTTAAAATCTCCATTTATTAAAAAAAAAAGAAATAAATTAAAAAACGCTCTTCACTGATCATATTTTTAAAAGCAAATTACTATTTGCAGATTGATGTTTAAATTTCGAAACAGAATTTGGTATATTTTCATCATAGCACAGTGTGCCCAACTTCATGAACTCAAGCAGTGATATCTTGCTCCGGAAAAGGGTTAATGGTCAGTTAGCTATTAAAACTTGCATGTGAATGTGCAGGAATTTCTTTGTCGCCGTAAGCTGATTGGTATCAACACCATGTAAATACATTTGGTCTTGGGTTAATACAGTGCCAGAACTTACTGGCTACAGTGAGGGGGCATCTCAGAGTGTTACTCAAAAGTCATTTTACGTCCGAAAAATCAGAGGGTGAAGTCGTTTTCGCTTTCCTAACAGAAGAAGGCGAAGTTTACGCTTCTCAGGCGACTTTTTCGCCCACTTCGCCTGGTAGCATGACCCCTGGCACAGTAAAAATGGGTTTGTCAATAAGAACAAAGGATTTATTTATGTAACTGATAGATTCCATTGTGGATTCAAGTTTGTGGCTTCCTTTCGTGGTCCCTTTGAATGTCTCCACTCCAAATCCATGATTGTATATACAAATTAAACAGCCAAAAAGGTTGTCACCAAAAAAATCGCCAGATGGTATATTTTGTTGCCAATAAGGAAAAATAATTGCTATTTGTGACATTGGCGAAGCCCAGGACGATCCCTGCATGTTTAAAAACTATCATATTCATATTCAGTGTATTTTGGCAATATGACTTAAAACAAGAACAACAGAAGCTTTACATTGTAATCAATTTTAACTGAGTAACTAGATTACAGTATTGTAATTGCAAGTTAGTACAAATGCTTGATCAACTACCCTTAAACAAGATTATTTTTCTTTTTACTTTCTGAAAGTTCATTATAAAATGGCATTTGAAAAGATTTCTATACTTCTTTGAAACAACCTCTGCACCAAGTACATGACAGAAAATGCTCACGTCTTTCAGATCATACTATTCGTCCTAATTTCTTTGTTGCCCATAAAACTTTACCATAACTGTTCATAGACAACAAACCGAAGAATTAAAGTCAGTATATGAATGAAGTAAACCTTTTTTTCTCAACGAATCAACACAGCCAACATAGCATACAAATGCATCTATTTTTAAAAGAGGGGTTTCCTTAATGTAACCACTCACTTCATAACCTCATTAAACAGTCCATTGATAGGATTGCAAGTGTAAGATTTTATTATTTGTCTATGTACTTGGTGTAACATATGACACTGATTAAATAGTATTTGCTTTGCTGTTTTGTTGTTTTGTTTCTTTTTCTTCGTATTTTCAAAAAATTTTGTAAACTCAGAATACAACCTTGACCTTACAGCATCTTGTCGAGTTCCAAAATATAGCATTGTCCCGTATATTTACGACCTACATAATTGCATTTTAATGCTAAATCTTTAATAACGTAATATTTAGTCTCTGCTTTCTTACAAATTGTATATTTTCCTCAATATATTTGCCCAATGGTTTAAAAATGAGACAATCTAATAAAATGGTGCTTCCCAGAACAGCAATGTCCACCATTACAGTTACAAACAGATTTTTATCAAGAAAATAACATACACGCGGCAGTTAAAATATTTATATTACCGATTCCATTCTTAACACTCAAATTGCTATTCACATAAATTTAAGTTTTTAAACAAAAGTTTGTATGATTTTATCATCAAAGGATAACTTGTGGAAATTGGGCAGTAATAGCTGTTAACTTACTCTGGAAATGGTTAATGGTCAATTAGCTATCAAAACATGTGCCTGTGAATGTGCATGAGTTTGTTTGTTGGCATAATTGATATCAACACCAACTATTTGATGGCCTGAAGTGTACATTTTGCCCTGGTAACATGACACTGGAACTAACCTGATCATGATGATGGAGCATCTCAAAAGGGATGGTCATTCAATGTTCCTCTAAAAAAAAAAAAAATCACAGGTCGAAGTTGTTTTCGCTTTCACTACAGATGAAGGCAAAGTATACACTTTTTAGGTGACTTATTTGCCCACTTTGCCTGGTAGCGTGACCCCTGAAGCCGATCAAGAATTTGTGAATTTTTGCATGTGGCGTGAATCCATGAATCACTATCTCAAGTCATAAAATTCACATCAAAAAATTGTGAAGGTTTACAGGTCTGTATCATTCATGACATTGACTGATGACTCTACTTTTGAGCCATCAAAACAACCCAGTAAAGACATGACCATCTCTGACATACAAAGGTATATGACAACAATATCAATTCCCCACCAGTGACCTATACATTGTCATTCCTTGAGTCTTTGATTAAAACTTTGCTGTCCTTTGGCAGAGGTGACATAAAAAGGAAAGATCAACCCCAAAATGACTTTGGCTGAAATACTTTAGTAAGTAATGTAGTACAGGTTAAACATATTAAGTAGCATATATGAACAACCTCAAAAATGCAAAGAGAAACCCAATAAAGCAAGGTGACCATTAATAGATCAAATGAACTGCTTGACATCAGGTCCTGGTGGAAAACATTGCTTTAATATAATGTTTATATGAAATATTTGGAATCTGAATAAAAACACAAGTCAATTTAATATGATTTTTTTGCATCTAAAGTACAACAATTGCAATGCTGTGTGACAAATAATAGTTTTAAAAAATAGGACCCCTTTTGGGTACATGGAATTGTTGTTGGGACTTGTGGTATTTGAGTCTAGGATTGTTATTTTTATTTTTTCAATCACCAGCCTAGTCCTACAATGCAACACATTGGCCTTGATATTTATGTTTTGTGCATTGAGGTCTTACTATCTATATCACTATAACCAGCCCTGGCCTAGTCCTACAATGTAAGACATATCACATGTTATGTTTTATAACTACATCTTACTGCCCAAATAACAGCCATGTATCAGTTGACACTGGAACGAGTAGTCAAAGTTTCAGGAAATGTTCACACACTTCGCAGCCTATATCGACACTCCTCCACAAAACTGATGTGTAATTAATACACTTACTGTGCTGTTTTTATCCTGGTGGAATCAAAATCTGTCACCAGCAAATGGACGCATTTTCATGTTACATTGACATACATTCTAATTTGCTGAAACGAGATGGTAGTCGAGGTATGCCAAAGTATGTTCAAGTAGGTTCATGTGGGGAGATATGTTTATTGAATGAAACAAAATGTTGCTTACGTTTCCAATAGGTATAATATATTTTTATTCATTTTGTTAAAGAACAATACTTCAACATAACCTGATTTTGGCATTCCCAGTTTCCATTGCTTTCCAGCCAAATGAAATGTAGGCCAACAAAACTTGAAAACAGGTCCATCTGCTTGTGTGAGAATTTGAATTTCTTAGGAAAAAGACATCAGAGGAAGTAAAATCTGACTAATACATTATAACTTTAATTTGTAGGAAAGCGCCTATTTGGGCTGCCAAGGGTGTGAGATATTCCTGAAAATTTGACTTTCGTTACGACGTCAGTCGACACCAAAACATACTACACAGCGTCGTCATTTAGGCAGTAAGACCTCGACGCCCAAAACATAAATATCAAGGCAGAGGTCTTACAATGAAGGACTAGCCGTGGCCCCGTGTCTAAAAAAAAATTCTTTGAGCACATTATAGATTTCTGCATCATATTATCTGGAACACTGTGTACGTTATCAAAATAATTTCCATGTAAATGAAAAGCATATTAGTTGAAAGCTGTCTAAAAAAGAACTGCACCCCACCCTCGCACTTTTATACAACCACGCCTGGTAAAGACCTTTCAAAAATTACACAAGTGACCCAATTCTAGTGTAAATTGAATCCACTTTAATGGTTCTTACCGACTGATCGAAAGCCCATCAAGGCTACTTTTCTTTCTTTGGTGGACATGTTTTGATTAAACTGGGAAAACTGTACACATATTGATGACAAATTTTCTGTTATAACAATTCTGTTTTGCTTTGTAAGTGGTAAAGTGTTCTTAACATCCGGTTTACGACCTTCAACAATTCAATTTAAGTTTTCGTGGTGACGTTACCAGTCATATGACTGTCCATTCGCACCAAAGTGATCGGAACCGTATTCATTCACTTCCATCAATTCGAGAACTGTAATCGGAACAGTTTCCGTTCACGTGGCGCAACATACCTGCAATGTGAGCAAATTGCTGTATTTGTCGCAACACGTGGAGAACTCCGGCAGAGGCCGAGACTGGTTTTGCTTGTGTCCATCTTTCACTTGAATTTTTGGGCAAACTGACCTCTTTCTCAAATTAGAACAGGGCGAAAATGAAGAATATAAGAAAAAGCGAGTGTATAAACATAAAATTTTAAGAAAGCCACTTTAAACTTTTCTTTGTATATTTTCATGTCAGATGATTAAAAAAACCAACTTTTAAATGCATTAAAACTTTATTTAAAAAATTTAAACACTTTTCTTATGTTACTTCATTACAGCGTCTGCATAATATAAAACGGTAACCTCGAAAATAGGTACAGTTAACAATTTATAATTTTCACACGCGGGTTACGACAGTTTTGACACCCGTATCCGGTAGGTGAAAACATTTGGTTTACTTAGGTTTTATCCTTCATCTTGCCTTACTAGAGGCTAATTTCATCATCATAAAATTTTTAAAAATAAATCCGGGAAAATCTTGTAAATACATTTCATAATGTTATTGGTTATAGACATTTAGTTTTAAAACAAAATTAAAAGGTCAGAAGGATATTCTTTGCTATCAGGGATAAAGGTCTAAAAGGATAAAAACAATCACCCACATGAGTGATTCGGTTTGCGGTGTTTGATTGGTTGAATGCCAATAATGACCTCAGTGTGAAATTATCGACCGGTAACAGTTTTACAGGTGCTTCCCGATTAGGTCACTAGCAGACAATATTCTGCCCATTTTACCTGGACGATGGGCAACATGGCAGTTAGTCCGATAAATCAACCCCCCAAATCTGTGTTTATACTGATGGATCAATATCATCACGGGTGAAGGGCTGATTTATCGGCCTACCTGGCAGTTTTTCCTATATGTGAGCACAAAAACTGACCATTTTAAACAAGGCACACTGAAGCAAAATCAACTTATAAATTACAAATATAGATACTAACAGAAAGCATGATTTGCTTTATGTTTATGTATGTATTTTTAAAACATTATCTTGAGATTCAATGAATTTATTTCAACTTCCAAACACAAACACCATATAAACTCAACGTTCAGTCTGCCAGCATACCACAAATGTCTGCTGATGACGTAATTCGGGAACTGTCTATTGATAGAAGTCCACTTTTCATATGTTCATTGGATGAAATAGTGGATAAAATTAATAATTTTTATTCATAATAGACTTGAATATGTCTACTTAGTCATAAATGCACGTGTTCGCTCATCTTTTCAACGAGCATAGATAGAAAGATAGATATTTGCCAGGAAATCCGTTGTTGGCAATGCAGGTTCTGGCATTTACGTTGTCGTGAATTTGATTATTAATGCATTTACCAAAACAAAAGCCTTGGGGAAATGTTGTGAAATCATTGCACGCGAGGTGAACTGTTCCGCCAAGTTATGCGAAATGATAGAATGTTGCGATTGTTTTACCTGGATCGCCCCCCCCCCCCCCAGCTTGGATCACGGACTATTTAATAACCTTAATGTACAAGAAACCTTACTTTGTCAGTTTTTGTGCATTATCAGAGTAAAATGTTCGAAAATTTCCCGAATGACCTTTTTCACACGTAAAATTTCCATATTCAGTGAACGTAGTCCCTGTTTTGAAAATAGTAGAAAATAATCCACGTAAGTATATGTCTCTTTAAATTATGATACTTGGGGAGAGATCGAATTTCTATGCAATAACATTCGCAAAAACACCTGACTCGCTTCCGAAGGATAAAAATTAAGAACAAAATCTAAGTTAGGCCAAGCTTTCTAGTGCATTAATTAGTAGGCAAAAGTTACACAAATTCTAAATATTTCACAGTCACGTTGGATGCACATCTCCATAGGCATGTTTAATGCTCTTGCATCACAACCACAATGATCAGGTTAGTAGTGAAGGGGGGCGATATAGGGACACATAGGGTCTAATGTTAAATTTGGTCGTTTTCACTATAAGGTCAAACTTTATGGGGTCACGTAAACTTCTATGTTAAATTTGGTCGTTTGCTCTATGTGGTCAAATGGGACTTTAACATGGACCACTCTAGGGTCAATGGGAATTGACGTAACGGTACAGAACACTGGCAACAATGTTGCAAGTGTCTGACCTCAATCGTGCGGAACACTGGCAACAATGTTGCAAGTGGCTTACTTGAATACGCACTACTCTAGGGATGGACTAGTACAATAGAGACATAGACATAGAAATGTGCATAAAGACACAGACATAGACAAACAAATATACAAATATGGCACGAAAGAATAGATATCTTTTCGAGGCAATGGAGTAGCCCTGAAAAGGGCCGTCTAACTTTCTTCTTATTTCTCTCCACCGTTCTTCTTCTCCACCATCTTCTTATCTTCTCCATTACATATTTTGTCTTCTTCTTCCCATTCTCTTTCTTCGCCTCCTTCTTCTCTTCTTGTTTCCTGTTCTCATTCTCCTCTTCTTTTTCAATCTTGTAATTCCATCTTCTTATCTCTTCTTTTTCATCTTTCTCCTCCTTTTCTTCTTTTTCCTGTTTGATTAGTTGTCTCAATATTTCTTTCCCTTTCTTTAAACTATTAATCTCCATTTTCAATCTGTGCAGGCTATAAACCCCATACTCTATTCTGATGAGCATTTCTTCGACCATGCCTATGGTATCCACCACCACTTGCAATTTCATCATCTTCTCCATGTGGTTTGAAGCCATTTGTTATTAAATGTTGAATGGCGCGATTGACTGATTGATTCTTTGCATTAATGTGGCGTGCGCACAGTTGTGCATGTGCCACTGGTTAATTCCTGCACCGCAGGATGTTAATTATTCCTGGGGAAAGGAATCAGAGCCACATCCCCCAGGCGTTAATGCACTCAAAGAGTGCTGTTAATTTAGCCGTCAGCTCGCGGAACAGTAAGTTCCAAGCTACCTGAATGATAGGCTTTCATGAGTGGGAATAGACCCAACACACACTCATGTTTTAGTCTGTCTCTACCATATTAAGTGGATGAGTGGAAGTAGTACCGTCACACACTAATGTATTTCATTGACTAGAGAATTTTGGTTGGGAAGGTATCAATGCGCGCATTGCACGCTGTTAATGTTTGCTGTCCGGTCGAGGAAAGGGAGGACGTAGGCCAGGCAGGAAGGCACCAATCCGCAGGACGATGCCCGGTGACTCCAGGATGTAGGCCTAAAGATTTCCATCATGCACGGATTTAGAATTTTGAAAAACGTACTCTGTGCTGTTTTGTATTTGTTATTGTTTTAGTTGTTACGAAGTAGAAACCTCAGATGACAGCCATTTGTGTATTTTTAATTTAAATTTTGTCACCTTGTGTGACTGCCCCTGACGGCCATGGGTATTGACCACCTTATATGAGTTATTGTTTTGGGGTCTTACAAAATATACTTTGTGATTTGCCTATCGGTCTTGGGGTATGTCAACCTGTGATTATTTGGGACCGAATACATATGTAATTAGTTTTTGCGCCTTGTGCAGCGTGACCTGATGGTCATAGGGCTTTTTGACCACCTTAAATAAAGCTATTTGGGGCCCTAACGTTTTCTAATCTAGGTTTACATAGTCGCCTTGTGTGGCGGGCCCTGATGGTCCTGGGTGTTCGGACCACCTTATAATATTAAGGTTTTGGGATCTTAACAATTCATAGTGAGGTGGCTGTCATCTTTTGATTGAAAGGTGTTAGAATGGTAGGATTAAAAGATGAACTGGTTTGCAGGTTAGCTGAGAGAAAGCAGGAGAAGGAAGAGAGGTTAGAGATATAATTTGTTTTAAAAATAATAATTGAGTGAATTTGTTTGTTGATTCTGATGTTTTGTTAGAATTTTAGCTTAGTTAGGGTCTAATGATTATGTGCTGTGGCATCAAATTTGGAGGGGACAGATATTTTTGCTGAGTAATCAGGTCCCTGGGTGACATATCAAAGACATCCATCCTATGGTTGAGCCATTATGTAGTACCTGGTTTTAAGTTCTGATTTACTTATTTAGCGTTTATTTTTTTGGGGGGGGTTAGTTGTTGAGATGTTCCATGAGGTCAAAGATGAGGTAAAGGCTCCAGGCCGCGCTCAGGCCGGTACATGCCCCTAAATGGGCTGTAAACCGAAGCCCCTCTCCCACCTCACACCCCCTGGTCCAATTTTTTGGCGATTGACGAACGCTCCAATTTATATCTCTCATGCACTGACGTGAAGGAAAACATCCCTCTTACCAACTACCCACATCACCTACCAAACAATCCACAGTGATGAGAGTGCTAACCTAAAATACATTTTATATTAAACAACACACGAATACTAATAAAACCACTATACTTTCTTTCAATACATAGTAGAGAAGGAAAGCATTTATATACAAAACACACCATTACCTGCAATCACATCAGCAAAGGAGTTAGTGTTCATAGTCACACTACTCCACATTCACACAAAAGAGACACTCATGACTGTGGGTACAAGGGGTTTGTTAAGGGAAAAAAGACAAACACAAGCACACGCACGAACACATATACACAAACTTACGCGCACGCACACATATACATAAACGTAAGCGCACACAAACGTACACGCATAAACACATACACACACACACACACACACACACACACGTACATCCGGGCACCACACATGCAACGTCAGCTCCAGTCATTCTCCCAATCGACATTTGTTCTTGGGAGCGCAGAGGGGACTTAAGTGACCTCATCATCCCAATTCTCACTCTGAGGGATAGTGAAGACTTCCCACTGTCTTCTTCTATTCCACCCCCGTGGATGTTGTGGCCTCCTTATCTCCTGCCGACGCTGAGACTTAACTACTCCTCCCAGTTTTTCATCTGGGGGACAGTGATTCTTGGTACTGGTGGTAGTGGTGGTGACGGTGGCGGCCTCACCTCAGGCTTGACATCACAAAGAGACCTAAGTATGAGGTGAGGCAGGATCATTTCTTTCTTCTTTTCCTTCTCTTCTTTCTTCATTTTTTCCTCCTCCTCTTCTGTTCAGTGGTCGATTTGAGTAAGTAACCTTTGTCGAAAGTGCGTTTGATTTTGCCAATGCACACCTAATCTCTCGCCGTCAACACTTCACTTTTCTTGGGTACAGCCACAGTCGGGGACGTACCAAACAGGCGCTCAAAGACGGTCACTTCGTTGTCGGGAGTCACTTCTTGGGGGTGCACATCCGATGCTCCGATGGTAAGGTTGGTTGCACGCTTGAACCAGGTGCGGTAAGACGTCGATGAATTCTTTTAGGGGACATCTTTTGGCGTTCAGGAGCACAAAAACACGGATATCCATCGTTTACCACAGGTCTTTATTTATAGTGGAATGCGTCGCCACTGATTGTCTTTACGTCGTATCAATTTGATGAGAGGCATCACGCGTCGTGGAGGGGCTCGCAACGGACTAAATCGGGACAGTTCCTGCTTGGATAAATCCAATAAACTCTGTAACATTCCCGATCTCTCTTTGACTTTGATTTTGGGGGCAGGTAGTTTGTTAGTAGCTGCCGCAGCGGCTAAAGAGGTGGAGGGTGTCACCGCTGGAGGAGAAGTTCCTGGAGACACGGGTTTCTATTTTTTCATCAAATGTGGAAGAACGGGTGTCAAATTGGGTTTGGCTGGCATCACTAGCAACGGATAAGTGGAAGAGCCTGAGGCTACTGGAGACGCGGTCACCGTCGCAGCAGGTCGTTGTTTGCGAATGTAAGGTTGCGCCCGGACTGTAGTGCCTCTCTTGCGGGTATAAGCTGTTTTCTGGTGTCTTTTCTGGGGGCTTTTCTTTTTCGGTGGACTTTTCTTTTTCTTAGGCTGTAACCTGGTCTTGACATCACTACTCTTTTTCTTCTCGGTACATTTGGGTCGGGGAGTGGCTTTATTCTTGGGGATGACTTCGGGGGCATTGATATCCCATTTTAAGAGGGAGCGAATGATGACACCTCCTAGAGAACCGCTACCTCCAGGTTTCAAAATGATTTGCATTTTGGTTTGAGTGTCGATGCGGAGATCTGCCAATTGCGTCGAGGCTACTTTGTTTCTGTCAAAAAAAAAAAAGCGTTTGGTTTGATGTGGAATGTGAATGATGCCTTGCAGAAAATGACGTGCAGTCACCGTAAACCATCGTATTACTTCTCTGAGATTGGCTTCTAAGACACGAGCTCGTGTTTGTTGATTTTTTTTTCCGCAACTGATGCCGTACAAGGCATGAATCAGTTTTACAGGATGATGAGACTGAAGGGACATCATGTTGATGTGTGAGACAGACCAAAAGTGTCAGAGGCTTTTATAGATATTTTTTTAAGTCGACAGGAATGTGTACATGACAGGCCCTCTGTCTTGGCACCAGTGGTGAAACAGATGGGTACAAAATC